>ML109150.1:0-19574 GCA_003697995.1 Taxidea taxus jeffersonii
CGCGGGGCGGGGTGCGGAGGGGTGTGGAGGGGCGGGGTGCGGGGGGCTGCGGAGGGGCGGGGCGGGCGCGGGCGGGGGCGCGCGCCCCGCCGCCCGGCGGCTCCCTGGGGTCCCGGCCGTGGACCCCCGCCCCCGGCGCGCAGCCCGGCCGTCCCCGCGCTCCCGCCAACTTCGCGGAGTGCGCTCCCGGGGCGCGCGGTGGGGGCGCCGCGCTAACCCGCCGGGACCCCGCTCGCGAGCCCCCGCCGTGCAGACTCCGGGCGGACGGAGCCCTGAGCGCAGCGGCCGGGGCGGGGGGCACTTCCTCGGGGCGGCCGGCCGGCCTTACTGCTTGGAGCCCCAATGGGCCCGGGGAGCAGGCCCGAGACCCTGGGGGCCAGATTGCTTCGGGAGGAGGAGGGTTCCTGGTCTGAGGGCGCTGGGGCTTGGGACTGTGACGCGCCGTCGGGCTCACCGGGACCGTCCGGGCAGCTGCGCGTCACGTCAAACCGGGACGGAAAACTTTCACTCTGGGGTGGGCTTTCTTTTCCCGGTTTTCTCTTTTCGACTTTGTTGGATAAGAACGGGGCGGACTGCTCTCACCTTGTAGGGCCCTGCGGAGAGTTAGGGACGGTGCACCTGCCAGGGCTCAGGGACTGGGACTCTTAGGACATGACGTTTCAGTCTGGGCTCGCCACGTTAGGGCCCACAGACTCCGCACGGGGTCCTGCTGAAACGGGTGGGGTCCCTGGCTGGGGCCGAGAGGACAGGGCCCCCCCAGACAGGCACAGCAGGTGCGTGGCGTGTTCTGCATGGTTATGGAGCTGTGTGTGGGTTAGGTTTTAGCACAACAGGGTGGGTGTTGTGCACGGTGGGAATGGCTGTTCTCCCGCTTGAGTGACCTTCTGAGGGGCGGCAGCAGGTCCTGCATTTGCGCCAAAGAGGGTGTAGGTGTCTGGGTGCGAGGCTAGATCTCAGCAGCCAAGTTGTGCTGGGTGGCTGGTTGCAAAGGGTTCTTAGACAGTTCTCCTTACTTAGGGGGCGTTTGGGGGAAACGGAGGCCTCCTGGGGGTGGTGGCTGGCCTGGGAGATCAGAGGCAGAAGCCAGGTGGGTGTGTGGGTGTGACGGTAGTGTGTTGTCTGTGTGCTCCTGGCTCGGGCGTGGGGGCATGTGGGCAGCACGCTTGCCTGGCTGAGCGGCGGGGTGTGGGTCTTGACTCTGCCTTGCGGGGGGGGGGGGTGTAGAGCCCCTGAAGCCTGCAGAGCCAGCCCGCTGCCCAGGGTGTGCCTTTCCCACCTGTTGACCATGTGCCCTGGTGCCCCGTAGAGTGAATCTGTGTTGGTTTTCCAGGAGGAGGTCTGTGTGTGAGCGCCGCGTGTGCCCGGCTCTGTGCGAGGCCTGGGGCTCTGGCTGTGAGCACAGATCCCACAGTGCCTGTCCTAAAGGGCCCGAGAGGCTGGTCACTAAAGGGCCGGCAGGCGTGGAGATGTCAGAAGTGATGAGCCACAGTCAGCCTCTGCCCAGGACGCCTGTGGTGATGCCGGAGCCTCCCACGCTCTGTGACCTTGGGCGGTGACTCAGTGTCCACAGCTTTGTGTCCCCATCTCTGAAATGGGAGTGTCCTGGAGGCAGGAGGTCTCCCGATATCTTGGCCGAGTGTCTGATCCTTAGGAAGTCACTGGTAACGAGCGGTTTCTCACCAGTGAGGGCGATGGTTTGCGAGCTGCCAGTACGTGCCGAGTTTTCTCGTTGCTAGAGTTGCCGTCAGCGCCACCAGGGAAGGCGGGAGAGCTCTGTATTGTCTGCCTCACGGTACCAGTTGAGTGTTCGAAAGGCCCCCTGGCCCTGTCTTGGTCTTGGACTTAAAATCCTGCGGGGCTTTCTTTCGTCCTCAGGGTAAAGGGCACGTCCTCCCCGGGACCCTCAGCTCAGTGATGTGGTCCCTGCGATCTCCCCCACCGCCGCTCTTGGGTTCCCTTCATTTCCTCTTCGGAGGGACTCCTCCGTCTCGTCTCTGCTGTGTCTGCCTGCTCCCGCTTGTTTGTTCTCTGTGTTCTGGTGAGACTGGTGACTCGCGTGGGTGGGGACGGGCAGAACCTGTTTCCCCATTGATGGCGGCGTACCCAGGGCCCGTCTCCTCACCTGGCCTGGCGTAGGTGTTCCGTGGCCCCTGGGGCTCTTCCTCCTAGCTGTCATTGTGTATCGCTGTCAGACTCATGGTGTCAAGACAATGACTGGCCTCACTCAGGCCCCTCATGCCGTGGCCGCCATGGCCCTCGGTTGTTGGCTGGGGCCGACCCCAGGGAAGGAAGCGTCCCTGCTCACACATGGCTGGGACCCCTCCCCATGGCCTCTCTGTGTGGCTTGGGCTTCCTCACAGAGTGGCAGCTGGTGATGGTCCCAGACAATGCCCGATGGAGACTGAACTACATTTTAAGTCACAGGGAGCTCCCTGCCCCGAGTCCCAGGCCCATCTGGGTCCTGGGACCCAGGGGACAGGGAGGGGGTCCAGAACTCTGCTTCTGGAAGGGGGAGGCATGCCCAGGTCCCAGTGGGAGGGGAGCATGTGGGGCCGCCATAGCGTTGCTGTGGGTTATGCTGGGAAGGGCAGTGGGAGGAGATGGACGCTGCCCGGGGAGAAGGGCCCTGCATTTCAGTCTCCTAGTGACTGGCCTCCCCATCTGACCCGTCGGGTTCCCATGAGACAGGACTGAAGAGCTCGCTTGTCCTTGCCGAGACCTGGGTTCCCCACTCCTCTGGGACCATGTCTCTACCGTTCTTTTTCTCCTTCCTCCCTTACTTTTTTTTTTCTAACCTGAAATTCCTTTAGCCCACTCCCCGTCCTGTTTTTTCTTGCACTTTAGCAAAGTGGGTGGTTTTGGCTCTGCTGGGAACATCCAGAGTGTTTTGAACAAAGGACGTAGAGGGCCTGGGAATTCCACTGTTGAAGGTGGGCTTATATCTAGAGGTCAGATATTGGGGCAGGGGAGGGAAGAGAATCATGAAGTCAGTGTTCCTTGGTGAGTTTCCAGGAACCTCTAGTCATTTGGGAATGAATCTGGAGATCTGAGGCCATTGGGTGCTCTAAGCAGCCCCCCTACCCCTGCCCCTGGGGACTGACCCCCGTTGTAGGTACGGAGCATCCTTGCTGCTCCTTTTCCTGTCACTCCCAGCTGTTTCTCTCGCTCCTCTGCTTGAGCTTCCATGTCAGATAAGGGCCGCGTCCTCTGCAGACCCTGCTGGGGACTGCAGACTTCCACACTTGAGGTCCTCTTGCTGGTGGGTCCAGTATGGGAGCAGGGGTAGCTCCCCCCGGAAGACAGACAGGCCATCCAGACTCTGCCCTCGCTCTGTTTCCCCTGTTAGAGCTCCTGGTGGCTAGAGACAGAAAGCCCACCCTGGCTGAGATGGGAAGGGAGCCAAGGGAGACTACGGATCAGCATTCTGGAGGGTTAGAGAGGGCCTGGGTGACTTCAGAGGACACGTAGGGTGCCGGCCCCTTGGGTGCACACCGTGTGGACTGATGACAGCCCCCCATTCCCTGGGAGACGAGGCCGCCTGCAGCAGACCCCTGTGCTCTCTGCTCCATGCCTGTTTCCAGTCTCTCCCCCTGCCTCTTCCAGTCACACCCCCTGATGGGCTCGGCCACCCCCGGGCCATGCTTCCCAGGACCTGCCTGCTCAGGGCTCCAAGCTGCCTGTGCTCCGGGCAGAGGCCGCGCACACGCACACACGTGCACACGCAGGTACACATGCACGCACGCGCACACACATGCATGCACACACATGTGCATGGTGGCTAGAGACAGAAAGAGACAGATGCATGTGCACACACTCCTCACTGCCCCCAGGAAAGCGGGGGCTCATTCCCACATGGCTTTGTGGTTCTTGCCTTTGCACCGTGGTCCTCATCGGCCTCTGCCGGCCCTGCTTGTGTGCCTGTGGCTGGGCTCTGCCTCCCGGTTGCGGGCTGTGCTGTTGTCTGTGCAGCGACGCATCTGCACAGGGTCTCTGAGTCAGCCTGAGAGACACGGCTTCTGTGCTGTGTGACCTGGGGATAGTGACCTGATCTCTCTGAGCTTCGGCTCCTTGTTCTCTTGGGAGGAGAAGGATCACACAAGCGCTGGACGTTCTCTTGAGGATCCAGTGAGGGCATCGTGAGAAAGCTTTCTCTATGTCCTTAACTTGATTTTATTATTAGGATCTTGTGCATGTGTGCACGTACGTGTGTGCAAGTGTGTGTGCAAGGTAGCCTTGCTGAGGGTTATTCGTACGGTTCTCGGTCTCCTTTGCAGAGTTCAGTGGTTTTTCAGTACATTCGGAGCTGTGTGACCATCAGCGGTCACCTTTGGAATGTGCCATGTCCCCAGTGCAGCCCCATCCTGTCAGCCATCCCCTCTCCTATCCCTGGCCCCCACAAGTCCCCTTCCTGTCCATGGAGGAGCCTGGTCTGGAAGCGTCACATGTGTGGACTCACACGCTGTGTGGCCTCCTGTGTCTGGTTCCCTCCCTGAGCACCGTGGGCTCCGGGTCCATCCGCAGAGCAGCAAATGGGGGCCTCGCTCCTGCTGGCGGCTGGGGACACTCATGGTTCTGCTTGTCTTCCTCAGCTGGTAGACATTTGTGTGTTTTCCATCTCTGGCTCTTATGAAGGTCCTACCGTGGACGTCCACGTGAGGGCTTTAGTGGACCCGTGTGTTCCTTCTCCCTTGGACATCCCTCCCCTCCTCGGTTTCCAGGTGGGTGCCCGGGAAGTTAGAGTGACAAGGGGCACATGATCGAGAGAGAAGTAAGCGCAGTTGGGGGACGCATGTAGCACACGGGGTGCAGGAGCAGCACAGGGCGTAACCCCGGGGGTGGGCAGGGCTTGGGCTCCTGTGGCCATGACGCAGAAGGACTAGGAGTCCGTCTGGGCCCCAGGTCGTGGGAAGCCGGATACATGGGAGCTGGTGGAAGGCCAGGCTGGTCAGTCAGGTGTGTCTGTGTAGGTGGACTCGGTGCTGAGCTGCTCCCTACCTGGTTTGGGGGCGGGAGGGGGAGGCACCCACTCAGGGACCTGCGTCTGCCTTGAAGCGGGCCAGGCCAACACAGATCCCATCCTGGGTCTGTCTTTGCTTGGTTGACTTTGTCTCTGAGGGACCCGTGTGCCGGGCTGACCCCTCGTGTCTGGCGAGCGGTGGATGTGCCGAGTGGTCCGTAACCGTGCTGGCTGCCGAGCACCTGCCCACCTTGCATTCCCTTCTCTGCTTGGCTTCCTTCTGAGGAGCCCTTTTCTATGTGCTCACTGGCCACCTAGTGTATCTCTGGAGAAAGGTTGGGATCCTTTTCCCATTTTGCCTTTCCGTTAGTGAGCCACAGCAGGTCCCTTTTCGTGATCTGCGGACCCCGACTCCCTCTGTGGGCTGTCTTCTCACTTCCTCGTTGATGTCCTTTCAGGCAGAAACGTCTGTTGATGTGCTTTTCCTCTTGTTGCCTGTCCTTTTGGTGCTCTGAGAAACCGTGGTGTGTGTCCAGGGAAACGGTTATTCCTGTGTTTTCCTCTAAGAGCTCCGTGGTTTTAGCTCTCACACTGAAGGTCTTTGGTCCATTCTGAGCTCACTTGTGTGCGGTGTGAGCAGGCATGTGGACCTCCTGTTGTCCCAGCACCGTTCCTCAGAGACTGTTCCCCACGGAGCTGTTCTGTCCCCTTGTTGAGATTCAGTTGGAAGTAAGACGGTGGGTTTGTTTCTGGGTTCTCAAGTCTGTCCCTTTGATTCATCTGTCCAGCTTCATGTCAGTGCCACACTGTTCTGATTCCTGTAGCTTTGTCGTACTTTTCAATCCAGGAACTGTTCTACCTCAAGATTGTTTTGGCTTATCTGGGTCAGTTTCTGCACGGAAGCCAAGGGGGGCTCTCCCCGCTGAGGCCTCTTCCTGCGGCCGCCTGGGCAGTGGGGCTCCACGCTGTACATGCTTCCAGGTGTCCTGCAGGGACCTGCCGAGCCAACTTTGCTTCTCTTCCTCTGCAGGCCTCCTCACTGGAAAGGCAGAGCCCTGGTGTGGCCTCCTGCCTCGCTCACAGCCTGTGCCCCGGGGAGCCCAGCCTGCAGACAGCAGCAGGTACCCTCCTTGCCCTTCCGCTCTCCCGCCCGGCGCTACCGGGGCCTCTGTGGTTGTGAGAGACTGCATCTCGCCCAGCCGGGCAGAGCCGGACACAGTGTGCTGGCTCCCAGAGTCCAAGGGCGGGTGTGGGCCGAGTGGCAGGGACTCTCCCCTCGTCCTCTGGTGGCGGCAGGATTAGCTATTAGAGGACCAGAGGGCCTCCATCCTGGGGTGGCCTGCCAGCGCAGCAGGCACTTACCTTAGCCAAGGCAGGAAGATGGGGTTTTGGTGCTGGGTGGACCCTCTTCCCGGGTGCTCTGTACCCCCCGCCCCCCAAGCTGGCCTCTGGCAGCTCTCCCTCCTCCTGTGTGTGGCCCCGGGTGGAGGGAGGAGGCCAGCCTTGGCCTTCACGGCTCCTGGCCTGGGTGGACAGAGCCCTCGCCATTCCCTTTTATCTTTGTTTTCCTCAACTGTGACTTAGCGAAGACCAGAACGGAGAGAGCGATGAACACATCCTGGTTCTTTTGGGAAACCAATAATCTGGTCACATTTGCCACCCATTGGCCCGTGCAGGGGGTTGTGGCTGTGGCTCTGCTGAGCGGGAGGGAGGGTGGGCGCTTGTCAGGCCTTCTGTGTGTCCCCTGCATCCTGCTGCCCCTGTGGTGGTGTGCGGGCGTGTCCGTGTTCCCAGAGCTGGAAGCCCCGCCCAACAGGGAGCCGGGTCCTTCTGCTGTGTGGGCCTCGCTGCCCTGATGCTCATCTCTGCCTGGTCTGTGGGCTCCTCCCCGCACAGCCGTGGGAGTCTGTGGTGATGGCGACCGAGAGGCTCCCCGCATGTCCCGCATGTGTGTGTGCAGTCTGCCGGCCGTGCTCTTCCCTCCGCGATCCTGCTGGGGGTTCCTCCCTCGTGGCTGTGTGGTGCCGACCAGTGCGCACACGCGCGCACGGGCAGCTGTGCACTTGCACCTCACGCACACACAGCCCTTCCCCTGTGTATGCGTGAGCACACGAGTGAACATGGCCGCAGGCTGTGGGGCTCGTCCCTGGTGACAGCCTGGCCACTGGCATGTCCTCCCCGGCCATCCTCTGGCCTGTGCGACGGTTGGGGTGCTGGGGCGAGCAGCTCACGTCGGTGCCGTCTCCTCGCAGTGGTGTCCATGGGCTCTGCGGACCATCAGTTCAACCTTGTGGAGATTCTGTCCCAGAACTACGGCCTCCAGGAGCCGTGCGAGCCGGCTGCGGGGGACCCAGAGAAGCCTGAGGGGGAGCTGGAGAAGGACTTCATCGCCCAGGTACTCGGCTGAGCGGGTCCCTCTGCCCTCGTGTGGGTGGGGCCTCTGGGACCACACCCCGTTGCTGCCTTTGGTGGAACCAGTCCCCTTGATGTTCCGATCTCACTGCTTGTGTGTCTGGGAAGCACAAGGTGCTGTGCTAGGGGCCGAGGTCATGGGGGGTCAGGCCAGCCCCGGTTGTGCCCCTAGGGCTTTAGGGCTCTAAGCATTAAACGCACTGTTCTTTCTTTTTTGGTCTCAGAATCCTCTTCATGTTCTTAGAGCTTTGGATAGGTCATGTAGTGAGTGTATTGTTAGTAGAAATACCAGATGCTCATGAACGTGAGAAAACTTGGGGTGACTGGGCGGTGTGGTTGGTGACGTGTGTGAGTCTCGGCTTCTGCTTTGGTCCTGAGCTCAGGGTCCTGGGACAAGCCCTGCGTCGGGCTCCCTGCTCTGTCGGAGGCCTGCTCCATCCTCTTCTTCTGCCCCTCCCCCCGCCTTCTTTTTCTCTCTCTCTCTCTCAAATAAATAAATAAATCTTTAAAAAATAAAAAATAAGTTTTCTAAAATAAAAACAGGTTAGGAATGCCTGGTGGTGTGGTCGGTTTTGAGTGTCTGACTCTTGCTCTTGGCTCAGGTCCTGATCTCGTGGTGGGATCGAGTCCCATGTCGGGTCTTGCACTTAGCGGGGAGTCTGCTTGGGATTCTCTCTCTCCCTCTCCCCGTCTCCCCTGTGTTCTCAGTCTCTGTTATCTCTCTGTGGAGTAAATGAACTATTGGAACTTCATCAAGATCAAAGCTTTTGCACAGCAAAGGAAACAGTGGACAAAACCAAAAAAACCCAACAGAATGGGAGAGGATATTTGCAAATGTTTTATCACATAAAGGGCTAGTATCCAAAATCTATAAAGAACTTATCAAACTCAACACCCAGAGGACAAATAATCCAACCAAGAAATGGGCAGAGCACATTAAGAGACATTTCTGCAAAGAAGACATCCAGATGGCCAACAGACACATGAAAAAGTGCTCCACCTCACTCGGCATCAGAATACAAATCAAAACCACAGTGAGATCCCACCTCACACCAGTCAGAATGGCTAAAAAGAACCAGTCAGGAAACAACAGATGCTGGCGAGGATGCGGAGAAAGGGGAGCCTCCTACAGTGTTGGTGGGAATGCAAGCTGGTGCAACCACTCTGGAAAACAGCATGGAGGTTCCTCAAAAAGTTGACAGTAGAGCTACCCTACGACCCAGCAATCGCACTATGGGGTATTTACCCCAAAGATACAAATGTAGTGATCCGAAGGGGCATGTGCATCCGAATGTTCACAGCAGCAACGTCCACAATCGCCAAACTATGGAAAGAGCTGAGATGCTCTTCAGCAGATGAGCAGATAAAGGAGATGTGGTCTGTAGATGTGGTGGAATACTACGCAGCCATCAAAACCCCCCAAATTTTGCCATTTGCAACGATGTGGATGGAACTAGAGGGTATTATGCAGGTGAAATAAGTCAATCAAAGAAAGATGGTTATCATATGATCTCAATTGTGTGGAGTTTAAGAAACAAAACAGTATCACAGGAGAAGAGAGGATAAAATAAAAATCAGAGAGGGAAGCAAACCATGAGCGACTCTTGACTCTAGGAAACGAACTGAGGGGTGGGGGAGATGGGTTAGCCAAGTGATGGGCACCCAGGACGCACATGATGTGGCGGGCAGTGGACGTTTTATGCAGCTGAGGAGTCATTAAATTCGGCCTCTGAAACTAAAATGCACGATATGTTAACTGAAGTGAATTTAAATAAAAAAAAGTACTGAAAGTGGAATAAATAAATCTTAAAAAAAAAGAAAACCCCAAAACAGGTTGGGGAGAAGAGTGGAATAGCTTTCTATTTCTGTAAATGCAGAAGCAGACGTGAGACCCCAGCTGCTATCTTTAAGGCAGACACATTCATCTGTTGTCCTTTTGGTTGAAGTATGAATCTGGCCGTTCCTAGACGAGGGGAGATAGTCACCCACCTTCTAAGACAAGGTGGGCCCATGTCCAGTAAGTGGTACGGTGGTTGCAGAGTGCTTTCTGCAACTGTGTCCTATGAACTTTCTGGACGTGGTTGCGTTGGAACCCAGTGGTGGTGAACTTGGGGTGGCTCTTCCCCCCTGTGATCCTGTTACCTCCTGCATGGTGAGATGTCTGCCCCATACGGGTTTTCCAGCCTGCCCTTCTTGCAAATGTAAGCTCACGCTACAAAATCTAGGAAACCACTCGTTAGTACCGTGGACTGGGGGGCTTTAAACCACGTAGCTGTGGAGGCCAGCAGTCCGCCTTCATGTCTGGCGGGCCTGTTTCTGGTGAGGGCCCTCTTCTTGGCTTACACGTGGCTGACTTCTCTCTGTGTCCTCACGTGCCTGAGAGTGAGCACGCTGTCTGGGGTCTCTTCAGGGACCTAACCCTGCTGGATCAGAGGCCCATCCTCACGTCCAGTGGCACTAATTCTTCCTGTGAAGGTCTACCTCCAGATGCAGTCACATTGGGGTTAGTGGCTTAGCATGTGAATTCTCAGTTCATGGCGATGTCAGCACTGATTTCACCAAACGTGTCTCAAGCGCTGGGAGCTTTTTATGAGCAGTAATCACGGGGTGTCTCCCTAGTCTGGTGCCACGTATCGCTTGGTGCCACTTTGGTCTTATAACCAAAGAGAGAAGTCTTCTTTTAGAAAAATAAATCTCTCAAAATTAACCAAAAACTAAAATCAGCCATGTATTAGTTAAGTACATCTCCTAGGTTTTCTTCAGATAGAATTTTAAAAAACTGACTAAAGTCAGAGAAAGATAAGTGCTGTGTCACTCATATGTGGAATTTAAGAAACAAAACAGATGAACATAGGGAAGGGAAGGAAAAAAAAGATGAAAACAGAGGAGACGCCGTAAGAGACGCCCAACTCCAGCAAACAAGCAGGGTTGCTGGTGGGGAGGGGACGGGGGTCCTGTGCAGCTGATGAATCTCTGAATTCTACTCCGAAACCAAGGCTACACTATGTTAACTAACTTGAATTTAAATTAAAAAAAAAACAACAAAAAACCAAAACCTGATTAAGAAAGCATATAATTTCCAAGATAAAGGTAGAAACACTGCCGTTCCGTATCAGCTGAACAAGCGATACTGCAGCTCCTGTTGTCAGATCCAAGTTTTCCAAAATTAAAGTTTTTTGCTCAAAAGCCTGAGTTTTGCTGTTACAGCAGGCACAGTTGGTCGTCTGAGGAGATGCCTGTGTCGGGCCAGACAGGAGGCCCGTTGCCCCCGCGTTGCCCCCTGCCAGCCTGTGTGTCCTGTGAGGGGGGGCCGCCGTCCCCGGAACCCCACGGCGCTCCCCGAGCGCCCCCTTTCCTCACGTGGGAAAGGAGAATGGTGTCCGTGGAGCGCATGAGTGAGATCCGGAGTGAGGCCCAGGGCCCCTGGGAGGAGGGGACGCCTGCCTGGACCGTGGGGTGCTGCGCTCCTGGGACTCCCTTGGTCAGCCCGTGCGCTGGCCGGAGAGCCCGAATAATGCTGTCCGGTCCTCGGAGCGTCGCCGCAAAGGGGTCCCAGACACCCAGCCAGGATCCCTGGGCCCCGCGTTCTCCCCCGGCAGAAGCACTAGAGAGCAGGAGGCGTCAGGAACGTCCCTGTCAGTGGGGTCCTGTGAAGGTGGGAGGGGCGAGGACGTCAGGGGGACTGATGCGGACCCGCGGAGGAGGACAGGGTGCGGCCGGGCAGCGCCAGCTCAGGAGGAGAGGAAGGTGATGGTCGTGCCCGTCCTCCTTCCCAGTGTGCTGCGTGGGCCCTCGGAGCCTCACCCGTGTCCGTGCCCTGTGGTGGGCTCCAGCCTCCCTCTTCATTCGGCTGGGCTGGGCGGGCTGGGGGGCAGGCCCGCTGCGTCTCTGTCGCGTCCGTGCGGCCGACTGCTCTCTGCTTGTACTGAGGGCTTCTTTAACCCGACACGGCTGTTGGGTTTTACCAGCTGTCCCTTTCCCGTTGATCAGGACGTTGATCATGTTTCCCGTCTGATGGAGTGACGTCCCGTGTCATGTGGGCTTTGCAGACGTTGAAGCCTCCTCCGTATTGGGGTTAAGCCGGGGCCGGACCCCGTGGAGCGGGGAGGCCTGCCCTGGACCCGCCCTTCGAGAGCAGGGCTCTTGGGGAGCAGGCGTCTGGTCCCTGTCTCTCCACGGGGCTGGGGTTTCTCTGGATGCAGAACCGGGGTCTGGCTGGGGGTGGCCGCTGTGACCTTGAGCAGCCCCTCCTGACACGGCCCTGACCCCCGCAGAGCAGCGACATGCCCCTGGACGAGCTGCTCGCCCTCTACGGCTACGAGGCCTCAGACCCCGTCTCAGAGCGGGAGAGCGAGGGCAGTGAGACCACTGCCAACCTCCCAGACATGACCCTGGACAAGGTGAGCGGATGGGGCAAGGCTGGGAGGACAGGTCAGAACGGCCTTGGGCTGGGGCTGAGGGAGGGCGGAGTGGAGACCTGCCAGGAGGAGGAGGAGGAGGGGGCAGCTCTGCTCTCCGGTCGCGACAGGGCAGGGGACAGCGGGGCGGGCTTCATCGCCGGAGGGGAAGACCATCTGCTCGGTGGGGAGAGCTGGGACTCTCGTTCCCAGCCCAAAAGGCTGGGCTCGCAGGGGCCCCTCGCTGGCGCCCTGGTGCGCAGACTCTCCGTCGGCAGAGGGGGAAGGATGGCCCAGGCACGCGGGTGTCCGGAGTGGGCCTGTGCTGTCGGTCACCATGTTTGCACCGTTACTTGCCGTGACTCTGTTTTCTTGAGACTGGAAACAAACCACAAACATGTTTTCTGCTTTCTCGTTAAAAGGAACAGATAGCGAAGGATTTGCTTTCAGGGGAAGAAGAGGAAGAGACACAGTCATCAGCTGATGACCTGACCCCGTCCGTGACCTCCCATGAGGCATCCGACCTTTTTCCCAGCCAGAGTGGATGTAGGTGTCCCTCTGCCCTCCCCTTGGCCAGGCGCGTCCCTGGGGCTGCAGGCGGGAGGGGGCCCCGGGCTGCCCTGGGCCACCCACGTATGCCCAGATGCTTTGGGCCCTGAGGGCACCCTGACCTCAGTCGGAGCTCCCTGGGGCTTTCTGCCTTCTCTGTGACCTGTGAGCAGAGCCCTAGGGGTGGTGGCTGACCTGAGGAGGGAGCAGGTTGGTTCCTGAAATTGCAAGTCTGTCGGATTTGGGGCAGCACCTGGAGACCATCCTCCCCTTGGCCCTACCCGCCAGTGCTGCCTGCATGGCTGGCCGCGGGAGGTGCCAGGGCTCAGGACCTGGCGGGGTGGCGACCACTATGGGGCAGGCCTCCCAAGTCCCCAGTCCTGTGCCCGTTGCACAGTCTTGTCAGGGGTGGGCCACGCTCCGTCTCAGGAAGGGCACAGTGCAGGGGTCGGGGGATGGAGAGTTGGGGGGAGGTAGGGAGGTGCCCTAGGGCCCACTAGCCTGAGTGGCCCACACAGGGCCATGGGCGCAACTCAGCTGCTCTTCTCTCTCGAAAGCCTGCTTCCTGGCCAATGCAGACGAAGAGCGTGGCTCCCCCACGTCATCTGACACAGAGGAGGACCCCCTTCCTGCCAATAAGTGTAAGAAGGTGAGTGGCTCTGACCCCGTCATGCCCTGAACGTGGGTCTCTGCCCCTCCAGGGCAGGGCTGAGCGTGCAGTGAGCTGGGCTGGGGACTGGGGACTTCCGCGGCAGCTCTGGCCCTGTGCTGTGGCCCGAGCTACCGTCTCGCGGCCTTTGGGCTGGACCTCAGCACACTGGAGTCCTCGGGCCTCAAACCCCCTTGCCATGAGCCTGGCTGTACCAGATAGACACTGTCATACCCACCCAGGCCCTCCTGTGCTCCTCGTGCTCAGGACCCCAGGACTATTCTGTGGGCAGATGGCACAGAGGAGCCCTGGGCTCTGGTGGCCACCCTGGGGCCCCCGTCAGCCCAGACTGTCTCGGGACTTTGCCTTCACAGGAGATCATGGTTGGGCCTCAGTTCCAAGCCGACCTCAGCAGCCTGCAGTTGGACCGCCATGGTGAGAAATGTAAGTGGGGCCTGGTGGTTGTGGGAGACAGGGAGGAGGAGACACGAGAGCCCCATTAGCCTGGAAGGGATTGGCTGCCTGCCTCCTGGAGCATTTCCCAATCCTTGGAGGGAATCTGAGGGGCAGGAGGACCTGGCGGCGTCCCCTCCCTGCTCCCTGTCCCTCAGCTCAGCTGTGTGGTCCTGCCGCCAGGGGCAGCCAGCACCCCAGTCCCCTGTCCTCGGCTCCCCTTGTCCCCGGCTCCGTCCACCCCGTCCTGCCCAAGGCCCCTGTCCTCGCCTCTGCGGGCATGCTCACCTTTCCCCGCTCGGGTCTTGCCGTCTCTGGGCCTTGTCCCAGGTGTCCTCCAGAGACTGGTGTCTTCTTGCCGTGTGCTGTCCCTAGGGTGCTCTGCGTCCCCAACCTGATGTCCCCACTAGAACATGGAGCGAGTCCTGTTGTCCTTTGAGATAGGCGCTGCCATGTTTGCTTACAGGTGAAGAAAAGGGGAGTGAAGTCACCTGGCTGTTGAGCCGAGTCTTGTTTTCCTGGCCCCACAGGCCCTGCGGGTCGGGGCCGGCACCCCGGGCTCAGGAGTCTCCCAGGATGATTCAGCCACTGAGACTGGCAGTGAGGGGGGCAGACGGAGGAGACGAGGCCTCTGAGCAGAGACATGGAGGCCCCCGGGCTGGAAGCTGGGACGTGGGCTTGGTGGCACGTGCTTGCTGGGCCGTAAGCGGTGTTGGGGGCGGGGCAGGAAGGTGCCGGTCAGCTGGGTCACGGAACTGTGGGGTGAGTCTTTGTGAATTGAGGATGCGTGACACCCTCCCCCAGGAAAGGGCAGCCGTGCACACTTCCTAGCCACTCCCTCAGAGAGTCCCGAGCACGTGCAGACCTCCTTCTGGAGCCCCAGCCTCGGGGCTTCTGCCTCGTCCAGGAAATGGCCGGTCCTTGGTCCCGAGGTGTCCCTCCGCCCCCGAGCAGAGGTTACATCCGTCCGTGTGGCGCATGGGCCTTCTGGCCGCGGCGTGCTGTGTCCGGGAGTGTCCGTCGTGCTGGTGTTGGTAGTTCGGGCGTTCCCGTGCGGCTCCGAGCGGGTCGGCGCTCCTTCCGGGATGGGTGCTGCGAGTTGCGGCCCCGTGGGTGCACGTCCCACACTTGCTGCGGGGTCTGTAGCCGAGGAGGGGGGTCTCGTTGTGGCTTTAATTGGCGAGTCTCTGGGAGCAGGTTGACCAGCTGCTGCAGACACCTGTTCAGGCCCCTGCTCGAGGCTCTTTCTGCAGTTTTAAGCGGAACCGCCTTTCTCTTCCCGATCTGTGGGTGTCCCTCTTGCGTTCTGGACACGAGGCTGCCACGGGCTGTGGGCACCACCGTTGCGTCGTCAGCGTTTGCTCCGGCCGGGCCGTGTGTGTGCAGGCCGTGAAGGCGTCCTGCAGAATCCGTTGCCACCACCTTCCCTGCCGCATGGAAAGCAGCGGCCTCACCTGCACGTGGAGTGTGTGCTTGGGGCGCGGGTCAGGAGTCCTCCAGCCTGTGTTTTGCTCCGGCCCCGCGCCGAGCGGCCCGCCACATGTGCGTATGTTGGGCTTCCGCCCGCTGGTCTCTCGTGGCACCTGGCTCTTTCCGCGCTGTCTTCGTCGTCATCGTGAGTGCCGTTGGAGACGATGTCTGTCCTCCAGCCTCGGGCCTGGTCGTGCACCCGTACAAGCCGCTTGGGAACTTGTCGGCGGCTCGATTTCGATGAGGGCTGTGCTGAGTCCCGAGGTTACTTGTGGGTCGTCCTTAGGGGACGCCGTCGACCCCTGCAGACCCTGCGTGCAGTTCCCTCCTGAAACCAGCGGTGGTGTTTCTGCCGCAGGCCTGCTTGCACCTCGTGGCCCGTCTGCGCTGGTGCAAACGACCTTCAGAAGGATGTCACGTCCGATGTTTCTCTTAGTAGAGATGTAGCTTGTTTTAATTGGTCTTGCGCACAGTAAGTTTGCTGAAGTCCATTTTCCATGCCAGTACTTCGTAGGTTCTTTTGTATTTCCATATGTATGTGATCGTGTGACTTGTGAGCGATCGTTTCTTTGCCATCTTCCCGTCTTTGATCTCCTTTCCTGCCTGTGTCATGCTGGTGACACCTCCCGGACGGTGCAAGAAGAGATGAGAGACAGTGTTGTCTTGTTCCAAGACTTGGGGGATGTGTCTGTGTCCCATGTAGTGCGTCCTTGGCTGTAGGCTGCTCTGGGTACCCTTTATTGGATGAGGATGTTTCCTTCTGTTGGCAGTGGACGGTTTGAATGCTTCTTTGTGTCTCTGGGGCCGGTTGTTTTCTTCTTCTTCACCCTCGTGTTGATGGGCTTTCAGATCCTAAATCAGCCCTGGGTTCTGGAGTGGACGATGCTACCTGGGCATGAAGTGCCTTCGTCGGGGGCCTGGGTGTAGTCCTTCTCTGCCGCACGGGAACCAGGCGGGGCCCCCAGGGATGCCCTGGTGGGCGCTTTGACACAGCTGTCCCAGGGGGAGCGGGAGAGCCCCAGGCGTGCCCGTGATGTGACCCTGGCCCTCCTTGTCCACAGTCTATGAGAACGATGACCAGCTGCTCTGGGACCCCAACATCCTTCCTGAGAGGGAGGTGGAGGAGTTCCTGTACCGGGCGGTGAAACGGAGGTGGCACGAGATGGCAGGGGCGCAGCTCCCAGAGGGAGAAGCGGTGAAAGACAGTGAGCAGGTGGGGCTGTCACCCGGGTGCACAGTGCCGGAGCGTCCCGAGTTGAAGGGCAATGGCTCAGGTGTCTGCGGGCACCATGCAGGGGCAGGAGGGGAGGGGTCAGGCATGAAGGGGCATGGGGAATGGCAGGGCCACCCCAGGAGGGTGGTGGGGAGGACTGCCATGAGGGTCCTGCCCAGTGTGGTCACGTGATGGTGGCAAATGCAAATGAGAAGTCCTCGTTATGGGGGAAATGATGGTATGAGCACCCCAGTGTCCCCACCCCTGAGACTGGTGTGAACCCTCCTGACATCACCGCTCCCAAGAGTTGTGTAAACCCTCCCAATGTCCCAGCCCAACAGTGGTCAGAACCCTCCCAACGTCCTCACCCTGACAGTGGTGTGAACCCTCCCATCCTGACAGTGGTGTGAATGCTCTTGACGTCCTCGCCCCTGGGAATGGTGCGAACCCTCCCGATGTCTTCACCTGAGACTGGTGTGAACCTTCCCGACGTCCCAGCCCAACAGTGGTGTGAACCCCCCTGACATCCCCACCCCCAAGACTTGTGTGAACCCTTCTGACATTTCCACCCCTGAGAGTGGTGTGAATCCTCTCAATGTCCTCACCCCTGAGATTGGTGTGAACCCTCCCGACATCTTCACCCCAAGAGTGGTGTGAACCCTCCTGGCATCCCCGCCCGACAGTGGTGTGAACCCTAACCCGACATCCCCATCCTGGGACTTGTGTGAACCCTCCCGACGTCCTTACCCCTGAGACTGGTGTGAACCGTCCTGATGTCCTCACCCCGAGAGTGGTGTGAACCCTCCCAATGTCCCAGCCCAACAGTGCTGTGAACCCTCTCGTGCCAGCCTGACATTGGTGTGAACCCTCTTGACTGTTCCCGCCTGAGTGGTGTGAACCTTCCCGATGTCCCCATCCCTAAGATTGGCTGAACGCCCCCATCCCTGCCCCTGTGGTGTGACCTCCCTGTGATATCCCTGTCCCCGGAGGGTGCTGTGACTGCACCCTGGTGTCCCTGCCCCACAGGGTGGTGTGAACACCTCTGGCTGTTATTCTGGGGTGGGTGGGGTGAGGTGAACAGGTGGGAAGTCTGTGGCTTCTTCTCAGGCGCTCTACGAGCTGGTGAAATGCAATTTCAACGCAGAGGAGGCCCTGCGGAGATTGCGGTTCAACGTGAAGGTGATCCGAGGTGAGCGTGTGGCCATGGCCCTCCCTGCCCTTTGCTGTCACCGTGTTCCGGCTGCTGCTGATGCCATGGTGTTCTGTCTCTGCTTGCAGATGGGTTCTGTGCTTGGAGCGAGGAGGAGTGCAGGAACTTCGAGCACGGCTTCCGAGTGCACGGGAAGAACTTCCACCTGATTCAGGCCAACAAGGTGAGGACACTGCCCACCCTCCTCCCGCCGGGTCTCTCGGGCGCTTTGGGGCTGGGAGGGGCTCAGGAGACCAGGCATCTGTCACCCCCCGCAGTGGGTGCAGCTCACCTTGCCGGCCTCAGGGCAGGCTCCCCGGAGCCGTGGCTGAGCCCCAGTGCCCACCTCTGCTCTCCACACGCCCCTGGATGTCTTGTTCTGGTCTCTGCTGATGCCTGCTGAGCCATCTTCCCATCCCCAAAACGAAGGCACCAGACATTGCTTTGGGGTGAATGTCAGTAGTCTTTTCTGGTTGCGGTCCGTTGGCCTGGCTTTGCCATCTCCTCGGTTCAGGGCCCAGGGCCCAACCGCAGGGCTGACCCCCTCACCGTAACCGTACTCGCAGCCCCAGATCTCCTGATTTCCTCCAAGGACATAGTCCTTCTGCCATCTGCCGCAGACTGATGACAGGGGGCGCTGCTGAGCGCAGGTTCTCCTGTGTTACCCTAGACCTGGGTCACCATTGGCATCTGCAGGTCCTATGGTGAGGCCCTTTGCCAGTGGCTCCGTGCATGATGCCCAGAGTCCTGCCCCTCAGCTCTGTGGTATGGGACATGTGCCTGGCGTGTTCCTGTGGCTCTGTCTCAGTTTCTCCCTGTCCATCTCCCTGGGCCTCCCCCACCATACTTCTCCTCTCATTCTGTCATCCTGTCCTTCTGGGGTCTGTCGCCCTGGCTCCTTTTCACAGCTCCCGGCAGTGTAGGGAGTTGGGAAGGCCCTGGCAGAAAGCGGGCTCACGTGTGGGCCTCAGTGGCTTCTCCCAGGAGCTTGGGGTGATGGAGGGGCCCGCTTGGGGTTGCTATGGGGACGGACCATGCTCAGCAGCCTGGGCCCAGCGCCGCGTTGGCTCTGTGCCTCGTGGTCTGACGTGGTACCCTGCGCGCTGTTTCTGCCATGGCCCTGGCCACTTCTGTGTCATTGGCACAATGCCTTTGTTCTCTTCGTGCCCACCCACCCTGGTGAGGGCTGTGGCCTCCCTGTCCATGCGTTTCAGGCTCTGCTGGAGCCGGCCCCGGGGAGATGACGGGAGACTGGACCCCTGGCAGGACATGTGTGATGAGGGGGTTCACTGACCAGATAGATCATATGTGGGCCTCGTTCCTGCTGCTCTGTAGGCCATCCCTGGGCCCCAGTGTCCCGTCCCTCATTCTGGCAAACAGTGCGCGGACTCCTGTGCTATTGCCGGCTGGGTGGGGGTGAACCTCCAAAGTGGGAAGATGCCCCAAATCATTAGATTTCTACGAATTTCTTCCTGATCGAAGTGGGGTTGGCACACAGGTCTGTTCGTGTCAGACCCGCACCAGGTGCGCGGGGTCGGGCTGGATGGCTCCTGGTATCGGCAGGCAGTACGATGGGTGTGGTCACCTTGTGTGGCATGCAGCGCTGTCACAGAGTCACCGAGCATGTCCCTTGTGGTGGTCATTGGGTCTCCGGATTTATCTTCAGCCCTGGGAGGTTTGGCATGAGGGGTCCAGCTGCGTGCTGGACATGTGTTTGCAGCCCCTTTACCAGGGCACTTTACGCACGAGGAGTTTTTTTGGTTTTCCAGGTCGTGTAATACGATCTTGAGTTGGATTCCCAAAAGCATAGTGTGTCATCTGAAGGCTCGTTTGCCCTCGTGAGCAGCTCTCCCGCAGACTGTGAGCGGGAAATGTGGGCTCACATGCTATCCCCTCTGGCCAGGGGGTCTGTCCCGGGGTCTACACCAAGGGTTGTCTCTCCTCGTCTGCTGCCTGTGAGGGGCGGGGTGATGCCGCTGTCTCTGGACCCTCGTGGTTGGGGGAGAGAAAGGTGGATAGCGAACATGAGGACCTGAGTGAAGGACAGGGAGCCAGGTCCACGCCAGTGGAGGGAGGGACTCTGAGACGGGTAACGATCTGCTTTAGGCGAGTGGGTGTGCCTCGGGTGGGTTGGAAGCTGGTAGTGGAGGCTGTAGGCAGAGTCTTGATTTGATCAAGCGTGCTGGTGCTGGGATCATCTGCACTGGTCTGGGGTCGAGCTAACCCTAACCCTAACACAACCCTAACCCCTAACCCTAACCCTAACCCTAATCCCTAAACCCTAA
>ML109150.1:19674-54384 GCA_003697995.1 Taxidea taxus jeffersonii
AACCCTAAATCCTAAACCCTAATCCTAACCCTAACCCTAACCCTAACCCTAACCCTAACCGTAACCCTAACCCAAACCGTAATCGTAACCCTAACCCTAACCCTAACCCTAACTGATCTGGGGCCGAGCTAACCCTAACTGTAACCCTAACCCTAACCCTAACCCCTAACCCTAACTCTAACCCTAACTGGTCTGGGGCCGAGCTAACTCTAACTGTAACCCTAACCCTAATCCTAACCCTAACCCCTAAACCCTAAACCCTAAACCCTAACCCTAACCCGCAGGTGCGCACACGGTCTGTGGGGGAGTGTGTCGAGTACTACTACCTGTGGAAGAAGTCAGAGCGCTACGACTACTTCTCCCAGCAGACAAGGCTGGGCCGGAGGAAATACGGCCCGTCGGGAGCCACGTGCGTGCGGCGGGCTCCCAGGGCCCTGGGGTGGGGAGGGTGGGGAGGGCGGGCATCCCGGGCAGGTGTCTCCCCTTCACAGTGCGCTCTCCCCACAGGGATGCAGAGCAGGACCTGGACAGCAGTGACCCTGACGGCACTGGCCGCCCCCGTTCCTCGCCACCCCTGCCCCCTGCAGCTGACGGCCTGGGCTCCGAGCAGGACCCCTTGGCACGGATGCACACAGGTGAGAATATGGGGCAGGTCCCTGCCCATGGGGGTGTCCTCTTCTCCTTAGTACCCTCATCTGGGCCCCCGGGCTCTACCCCAGAGAGTGGTCTGTGTGGTGTCATACGTGAGCGGCCACAGGGACTTGCTGGCTTGTTGTGTGGCAGGGTACTACATCTGCCTTGTGGCCCTGGGTGCCACGTGGGAGGTCACAGGGGTGTCAGAGGCTCCCTGGCATCTGGGATCAGGGCCACATAGGAGCAAGACAGGGCTGGCTCGGGACTGGAGTTTGTGCCCATGAGCACGGAGATAAGCCTGAGCAACACAGCTCTGAGTCGGCCGCACACTGGGGTTTAGATTGTGCCGGAATCTGGTCCGTTCAGTGGTTTGCTTAAAGGGGGCCGCACCTGCCTACTTCTGGCTTTGCTTATTGCATGTGCGTACAGAAGCGTCTGACGTTTCACATTTGTGTGCATTTTCCGTTCAGGCTTTTCTTATTCTTCTGAATTTTTTTGAACTTGCTGCGTTCTGGTCACGATGCCCTCCCAGTTCGGGGCCGTTAGCCTAGGTGCACTGTGTCCGTATGACGGGTTTCTTCAGTGTGTGTGTGATGCCTGGTGACCACTTCTGTGTGGAGGGTCCGCAGGCTCGGCCAGACCTGTAGAGGTCGGTTCGGAGCCCAGTGCCGGTGGCAGCCTGAAGGCATGAGTGTGATTTTAGCTGGGCACGCTTCAGCTGGGACGGCTGGGTCTCCTGGGAGCTGGCGTGGGTGCTCTGGGGGCTTGTCTCAGCTGTGTTCTCCTCGCAGAGCTGCTCAGTGTGGACAGCGTGGCCAGCAGTGTCGGTGAGCCTGGAGAGAGTTCCGACAGCTTCCCGCCCTCGGATCCGGGGCCTTGTCCGTTCCAGCAGCTGGATGTACCCCCGGCCGTGCCCTTGCCCAGGCGGCCCCCCGGCCTGGTGGAGCCAGCCTTCTACCCCCCAGCCACAGCGCCTCCAGAGCCCGGCAGCAGCCCGAGACTGGCTGTGGACTTGGCCCTGCCTGGGGCCCTCCCTGAGGAGCTGCCCCTCATCGCCAGCCGCGTGGATGTGAATGGAGAGGCCGAGGAGGTCGTCGCTCCCGCCCAGGTGGCCTTGTCTGTCACCGAGTTTGGACTCATCGGCATTGGGGACGTGAATCCCTTCCTGGCCGCCCACCCAGCGTGCCCAGCCCCCGGGCTGCACTCGGAGCCCCTGTCACAGTGAGTGTGGCCCCTGCCTTGGGTCCCCCTGCCCCGGGTCCCCCTCAGCCTCTGGCTGCTCTGTGGAGAGGGGAGGGCTGTGCCCCGAGGGCCCGAGGATGGCTTGGCCACATGGAGCAGGCGTGGTTGGTTTCTTTACTTTTATTTTCTACTTTTAATTTGGCTTATTTATTTTTTTGACTAGGTAATACATTCATATGGTTCAAAATCCAAAAAGGTACAAATGGGGCCAATGCCAGGCTCCTCCCACCCCTGCCCCCACCACCAGCCCTCCCCAGGCGCCCAGGACAGTGCTGCCCCTGGGGAGCCTGTCCACCAGCACTAGTGAAAACACGGTCTGCTGGGGGGGCGAGGTTGGGAGCCACGGTTTCAGCCCACGGCACCCAGGCTGTGCCGTCCATGGGACCGCACTGACCCTTTCTCGGTCTCTCCCCCTGCAGCTGTAACGTGATGACCTGTTGATCCCTGGCTGCGGGCGGGCGTGCGTGGCCCAGACTGGACGTGGGGCCGCGGCGGGGCCTGCCTCCGCCAGTCTTCCCGACCCTTCCCCTCCTCGTGGGCCTTGGGTAGTGCCTCCTCTGCTCCAGAACGCAGCAAGGACAGGGTGCGCGGCGGCCAGGCCTGCCCTGCCCTCACACACAGCCTGGCGCCCTCAGTGCCCGGCCCTGCTGTCCGTGCTGTCCAGACTGCTGGCCCCGGCGCAGTATCCGGTGGGCGGCCAGAGGCGGAGGGCCCGGCCCCGTGTAGCCAGCAGAGGCGAGGACGGTGTCCCTGCTCCCTCGGGGAGGTGGGGAGATGGGGCAGGGTGCTGTCCCCACCAGCAGCCTCCGCCCGGGCGCCCTCAGCACTCCGCTTGGCTCCATCTCCCTGCCCCTGGCGGGGTCATGGGCTGCCCCAGCCTGGGGGTCGTGGGCAGCTGCTACTCGGTGCCAAACCCCGTGGGGCACAGAGCCATAT
The DNA here is from genome assembly GCA_003697995.1 of Taxidea taxus jeffersonii. NCBI lineage: Eukaryota > Metazoa > Chordata > Mammalia > Carnivora > Mustelidae > Taxidea > Taxidea taxus. Next base: position 22,486 of record ML109150.1, read on the forward strand.
ACCTCGACGACGGCCGCGCCCGCCCTCGACCTCCACCCTGCTCTCCACTTCAGGAAACGCCGCACTTTACGCCCCCCCACCCCCTGCCTCCCTCTCTCCAGCCCGGAGCAGCCTCGGGTGTGGGGTCGAGGAGACAGGTGACCTGCACCCCCCTTGGTACCAAGGCACTGTTGCCTGCAGCCCCGAGGGGCTGGCTCCAGTCCGTTCCCCTGACCCTGTGGGTCGTTCTTCTGTTGAAGCTCCCCAGCACGATGGTTTGGGGTCCTGGTCCTTCTCTTTCCCAGCTTCCCCCATTTTATTTATGTTTCTGTTTACAAATTGGAGTGGGGTCCTCCACGGGGCAAGGGCAGCGCTCCCCAACCCCGGTGTCGCCAGGAGAGGGTTTGGATCGAGCCCGTCTGCAGAGTTGGCCTCGACCTTCCCTCACCCCACCAAGGACCACACTGTGAAGTGAGAACTGCCTTGAATCCCTTGCTGTTTTATTTATTAAACTTGATTTGAAACCCATGGGTGCCTCGTGGTGGATGGGGAGGACAGGGTGTGCGGAGGTGCTGGGGGCCGGTCACTTGGTGCACCCTGTGATCTGGGCTGAGTCGTGGCTGAGACGGCACGGGGCTGTAGGGGGGCCGGTCATGATGCTGCTTTGACAGGAGGCAGGCCGAGCCACAGCCAGTGCACGGGCGGGGAGAGCCCCGGGTCCCTTGGAATAGGCCCAGGGCAGAGCTCCCACTGCCTGCGGCCCCGCCAGCGCTCCCCGGTGTCCGTTGTCCGGATTTCGGCCACTCTAACACGAGCGTGGTGGGAGCTCTTCCGTGGCCGTGGCTTTTGAAGACGGCTGTGTGCGCCTGGTGCTCGCTTCTCCCTGGGGCCGCGGGGCCACGGCTGGGCTGGTCTGCCCCTGGGCGGCTCCACGGCCGCTGTGTTCCTGCTCTGCTGGCCGGAGAAGGCCCCGCTCCTGCACGTGTTGGTGTCTTAGGGTTGCTGGATCGAGGACTCCTGGTTGACGTTGGTCCGGTGTCCATTGTGCTTGCGGGGGCAGGGCGGGTCGGTGGGGGGCACATAGGCAGCTCTTGCGGAGCCCCTTGTGCCTTTTCTGAGCCTGGGGCATCCTGGCTGCCGTTGTCCTAACATCTCTGCTGCCCCTAGTGTCCAGCCGCCCAAGGGGACGCCAGCCTGACGTGCGTCCACCCCCCACGTTCTCTTACTCACTCCTGGTATAGTTTGGTTCTAGTATGTGTACTTGGCTTTTTCCATTTCTCTACTGAAATTCTTCATTTTCCACCTTTTCCGGTAGACACTTTACTTGAATCGTTGTTCTTTTTGCTGGGGGGTCATTTCTGGATACTTCTCTTAACTGTTTCCTCTGGAGGGTGGGTCCCCCTTTTTCTGGTTTTGCTGGTTGTTGTAAACGAGTCATTTTCCTCGTGTTGATGTGCACACACGAGGGCCCAGCTGGGCTGTCCCGTGACTGTGGCTGCTGTGACAGTTGGCTGCTGGCTTCCATGTGCCGAAAGCTGCAGCTCGCCTCTGCCCTCCCCAGGAAGCGCGGGTCTTTCCCAGCAGCTCCAGCGGGAGCCCTGGAGTGAGACTTGTGCCCGGGACTGAATGAGTGACCAGCCAGGCCTGGGTTAGCTGCCCACCTGCAGGGGCAGAACCTGCCTCCCTGGGAGGGGACCAGCCTTTGAGCGTGGGAGCGGCAGCTGGGTGTGCAGGAGTGCGGAGGCCTAGGGCAGTGCAGGGCAGATGATGGGAGGTGTGTTTGAGAAGAAGGAGCGGAGTTGTGCTTTAGGGAGACTGGCAGGGGCTGGACATGGCAGGGTCAGGGACGCCACAGAGGGAGCCCTCGCTGTGAAGACCTGCCTGTAAAGGGGTAAGGAGCTCACGCTCTCTGGCTGTGACTCTGGGGCCGCTGACCCGGAGGGTCCCTGGCGCAGGCTGTGGGTGCTCAGCCGTTCCTGTCACTAGGCCGTGTCTCTGTCAGTCCGCACTGCCTGGTGCCTGCTGGGTGCTGGCCCTGCCCCAGGAGCTCAGGGCTGGGGAGGGGGATGATAAGCAGACACAGAAATGGTGCTGGAGCTCAGAGGAGGTGGTGGACACGGGGGTGCGGGGCAGGGAGAGGACTGCCCGAGGTGGCAGCTCAGCCCAAGACCCAAAATCGCTGACGCTGGCTTCTGACTCCAAGGTGACCCCAGATGCCTGTCCCACCGTCTCCCATTCTGTCAGCACCTCCAGGTGCTTCCTAGGGAATTGGGCTCCCGGTTGGGCAGGTCAGTCCCATCTCAGGGCTTAGGTGCGTTCTATGCCTGTGATGCACATGGCCAGGCTGAGGCGGTGTCCACGCAGATGTCAGAGCCCCCCAGGGGCACAGGCTCGACCCCAGGGGCAAACCCCACATCTGGGAGAGCCACAAGAGAAAACTTTCAGGTAATCTCTGCATCCAACACAGGGCTCGAAGAGAGAAGCCGGAGAAGCACAGAGAGGCTGGGAGTAGTGCACTCGGGGGCACCTGCTCTGTTCCAGGCACCCTTCTGCCCACCTCCCAGGCATCTCTCCCTTATCCCCACGGGACTTCAAGATACCCGGGGCCCATCACGTTGATGAGAGCTGTCCACCTTCTGAGCCCTGAGCTGCACTCCCCGGTGGGTCACCAGGCACCCAGGACTTGGCTCCGTCTCTAGGGGACACAGATGAGTCCCTGGGACCCAGCTGGGGCCTCATTCTGCTACCTGCAGGTGGGAGAGGAGCTGTCCTCATCTGGCTTGCAGCCTGGGTTTTGTCCCTTGAGCAGTTCTCACTGGTCTCGGGTTCTCTCTGTAAAGGGTTAAAGCAGATTCCAAGTATGAGGACTCCTTGCCGTGGACAGACCCCCAGCTAGCAGGGGTGGGAGCCCTGACCTCGATTCTAACCTTAATCCTAATCCTTGCTGCCCTCATTAGATTTTAATCCTGACTCTGCCCAGGTGTTTTAAGGACAGTGCGATGGGTCAGCAGGGAGGGTTTTTACTCCAGACCATGCAGGCCCTCGAGCCACAGAAACAGCCCACGCTCCTTCCTGCCCAAGGTCTCTGTGCACGAGGGAACCTCCCCTAGAGAACTCCTGGGTCCCACCTGCATGCAGCCCAGACTCTGGCTGCTGGCTTCCTCCCCGCCCCCCCCCCCCCCCCCGCCCCCTCCTCCATAAAAAAACATACTCCATAAAAAACCCCTCCTCCTCTCCTCCACTCCCATTCACTGCTTTACTTTCTCTGTCCTGAGAATGAGCAGTCATCCCAGGGGAAAGTGAGCAAAGTTCAGGAATAAGGAGGTCCGGTAACATTTCTGGAACGTTTTCCCCGGGCGTCATGGATCCTGTTCACATATAACTAACTCACTAGGTGATTCTCACAAAAACGATGATCCATTATGCATAGCGTGACCATGTGAACCAGTGAGTGAAGGAGCTGGAGCTCTGGACCTGCCTCTCCCTGGGGTCTGCCCTGCTCTGTGAGAGGCAGTGGGAAAGCCGGTAAGCAGAGCCGGAGCCTACCTGGGGTGAAGAAGTTCTGGATCCAGCTGTGCCTGAAAGTGGACCCTGTGGGACCCTGCCCCCCCACCCCCACCCCAGGAAAAACCCTCCTTGGAGGAAGTCTGGGACAAGGAGGAAGCTGCATTTTTTTAGGATGTGTGCTCGTCCCCCTCCCCCACTTGCTGCATGCTGTTGGAAAGGGGGTGGGTACTGGGAATGTGCCTCCCACACACCATCTCCCCCGCCACACCGCAGATGGAAAATCCGAGTCCAGGAGTTTCTGTGCCGGCCTTTGTGATGCTCTGGGGTGTGGGCTTATGGGGGAGGGCCTCTGCCTGCTCCTCAGAGCAGGGAAAATTGTCTGGGGCACAGAGGAGCTGGCCCTCAGACATCCCATCCCCCAACCCTAATGGCCAAGGAGACCGAGATCTGCTGTGCACTGTCCCCCAACTTCCAACAGTTTGGTTCCCTCCTGGAACCCCCTGCACCCCACAAATGCCGATTCCGGTCACCCTCCCAGGGAGCGGGATCAGTGGGGCTCTGCGTGGAGGCCCCAGCTGCCTGACCCTGGGTCAAGGGCTTCCTGTCTTTGGGTCTGACTCCCTTCATCCCTAAAAAGGGCTGAGAAACATCCTGCTTTAGGAACTGGCCTGGTGAATGTGTTTTCAAGTTCAAGGGAGCACATCCTAGGGCCAGGCCCTCTGGGTTCAAGGCCCAGCTCTGCTTCTTCCCACTGTGAGACCTTGAAAGAGGGACAGAACCTCACGTGTCCAGTTTCCTGCCAGATCGGGGCAGGGCTCTCTCCAAGGTTTCTCAGACGGATTCAGCCCAAAGGGTCTAGTCATGGCCCCTTGGGCCTCCTTGCTCTGGCTGGGCGCTCCTGACTGTTGGGCACTTGCCAGCTCAGGGTTCCCTAGGACCCAGCGAGGGTGAGGGGCACACACTCGTCAGCGCCTGCCCCCTCCGTTTGCTCTCGTTGTGAAGCTGGGACAGTGAGTGAGCTCCACGGGAGCGGGGCCGGGTGCCAACAGCCGCCAGGGTGGGTGTCGAGGGACCTGACCTGAAGTGCCGCGCCTCACAGGAATGCCGGGGTTTTCAGCACTAGGCGTGAAGAAATCCCCTGCAATGAAGCCAGGACACAGCAGGTTTTGGGCCCTTCCAGACCCAGAGGTACTCAGATGTATCCAGCCTCTGGGTACGAGGAGACCCGGGGACACGTCCTGCCGGGTCTGCCCTCCCGCGCGCTCCCCCGGGTGTGCGTGGGGCCCTTCCTTCTCGCCACCCGCCCCTTCCCCGACCCAGCCCGCCCACTCTGCGGGGGCGCCCTGGGGGCTCTGGACCGCTATCCCTCGGCCTCGGCCTCCCGCCCGCGGTGGCGGGGCGCCGGGCGCAGACGACCCCTCTCGCCTCCAGGCCCGCGTGGGGCCCCCCGCCGTCCCGCGCACGCACCCTCCACCCCACTCCTCCGGGCTCGCCACGGCCGGGCGGGGCGGGGGCAGAGTCCGCCCCCCGCCCTCGGGCTGCTCCGCCTCCGCCCCGCCGCTCCCCTGCCTTCCCTTCCACGCCCCGCCCCGCCCTGGCAGAGCCTGGCTCCGCGGCCATGTGACCCCGAGGCCAGGCCCGGGCGCGACGGGACGCGTTGGGACCGGCGTCGGGGGTCGCGGGCGCGGCCCGGGGCGGGGGCGGCATGGAGCGGAGGTGGGTCTTCGTGCTGCTCGACGTGCTGTGCGTGCTGGTCGGTAAGAGCCGCGGGGACCCGTGTGTTGGGGGAGGACCCCGCCCCCGGCGGTTCCGCGCCGCGGGCCCCCGAAGCTTGGTTTGTGGGGGCGGATCCGGGAGGCCCCCTGGGGGGACCCCTCGGACGGCCCGCGCGCCCCGGTGTCTGCGTGCGCCCTCCTGGGCCTCGGTTTCTCCTGGCGGTGCCGGGACCCCCGCCCGCGGCAGCAGGAAGCCCCCGCCAAGGGGCTGCAGCGCCTGCTGCCCAGCCGCGCCCGGGCGGGCGGGTGATTCACGAGGGCGGCGGCCCGGGTTTGGGGCGCGGCGCGGATCGCCCGGGAGGACCTCCACCCCCTGTCCCGGGATCGACGTCCCCAGCGGGCACACAGCTGGTCGGTGGGAGGCGGACCCCCTTCTGGGCGGGGGAGAGATGGAGAGAAAGCCTGGGCCCCCGGCTACCCGCGCACCTGGCGCCTCGGGCGGCGCGCGCCAAACCTGTCCGGCGGGTTTGCGGGCCAGGCTGGGGGAGGGGGCGGCCCGAGGCCCCCTCCCCGCCCCTCCCCCAGGGTCCCGGGAACAAAGGCCGAGTGTTTGCTTTGGGGCCGTGCAGACAATGGCCCCAGAATTCTACCCCTGGCGCAGGGAGGGGCACCTCGGGCTTAAATCGCACCCCGCCCCGCTCCCCCCCCCCCCCCGCAGATGGGGTTCTTGCTTCTCTGCCGGGGTCGGAGGGGTAATCCTGGACGGGTTGCAAAGGCCAGGCCCTCCTCCTTAGCGCCAGACCCCTATACCTGACCCCTTTGGAGTGGGCTGGTTGGCAGCAGGAGGAAGTGCCTGGGGCGTCTGCCGGCCCTAGCCATCACTTACTGAGTGCCTGTCAATATATTTAAACGTATGCGTGGCACCTACTGAATGCCAGACCAGAAGTGACAGGCTCAAAATGAAACTGTTTCCACCAAATAGTCCGTCAGGGAGGCTCCGCGTGCCCAGAGAGGTTCGGGTGCCTGCCGGAGGTCACACAGCAGCTGCCAGCGGTGCTGAGGTTAGGTTGTGTGTTGGTTGCTACTTGGTGCCAGGTGCTACAGGCCCAGGCAGACCTGGTCCCATTCTTGAAGCTTCCACCCATAAAAAGTTGAGTTCCATAGGGTGGCAATGGGGCCCTGATGAAGATATGGGGTGTGTGTCGGGGTCGGGGGGTGTAGAGGCAGGGAGGTTCTGCAGGGGTCTGCCATGAGGGCATGAGCCAGTGTCCCAAGCAGAGAGAGGCCCCAAATCCAGTGCTGGGAGCTGTAGTTCCTGAGTCCACAGCTCCGGTTCCAGTCCAGGGTGACAGTCTCTAGTGGGACGGGCTGGGGCTGGGTGGCAGGAGCTGGGAGGCTGACCTCGCTGCCCAGGCCCCTTGTGCCAGCCGCTGCCCTGCTCTGGCTGCAGGGATGAGGCTTGACTTGCTGGCTCTGGCCTCCCCCCATCCCAACTTTGGGGCTTCTCTTCCCCGGCTTTTCTGCTTCCACTCTTGCTCTCACTCACTGCGGCCAGAGGGACCCTACGCAAACATGCTCTGTGCCTTTGCTCCCAACTGTCTGGTGTGTCCCGCTCACTAACAGCAAGATTCCCAATCTTAGAATACCCTCCCCGCCCCTGCCACCCCCCCTTCCCGCCCTCCAGCTCTCCTGGTGCAGGCCCACCTCTGGACCTTTGCACAGGCTGGTACTGCTGCCTGGTTTTCTTCCCCAGATCTGCCCTGACCTTCCTTAGCTCCCTCAAGCCACTGTCTGTGTGTGGCCGTAGCCCCCGATCCCAGTCGCCATCCCTAACCCTCACAGCTGCATGGGCAGACCTCTGCGTTTCCCCACCCTCAGCACTAGGTTTGGTCTTTGGGGAGGAGGAGTTGGCCTTGCCCCTGCCTCCTGTGGTATTCAGGCCGGGGAAGAGTCAGAGCCTTTCCTACTTGTTCACCTATCGTGCTGGGGGCAAAGGGCGCTCTGCCTGTGTTTGTCACCCTCAGCTCAGCAGGGCCCTGGGACCCCAGAGCCACAGCAATGCCTGTCATTATTCTGCCACACTTGTGGCTCCTGAAAGTGTCTTTGGACCGAGCTAGGGAGGCCCTTGGTCTGCCCAGGGGTCTTCGGGCATCTCAGCTCAGGGCCTTAACTGTGGTGTGTTCCTGGGCTCTCCGGCTGGCCTTAGAGCGAAGGGAGGGAGGTCTCTCTAACAGGTGCTTATGAAACACCTGCCCCGGCTGAGCCCTGGAAAGGCTCCAGGGACAGCCTTGAGCATGGTGGACCTGCTCAGTGCTCAGGGAACTCAGGTGTCACGCAGTGCGCACACATGAACGGTGCCAAGGGACACTGAGAACAGACATTTCAGTCTGGGAGAGCAGGGCCAGGACGGGTGCTCAGGAAGGCTGGATGGAGCTCAGGTTGGAGGGATGGCTGTCAGAGAGGTTCTGGGCGCTGAGGACGTGTGCCAGGTTCCTGGTGCTGGGGAGGAGACAGGAGGCTGGAGAGAAGTGAAGAAGGGGAAGGGATGGGAGATGTGGGGTGGGGCTGCGCGATGGGCCTGGGAGGATTTGGGTGTTTATCTGCGGATGATGGGGAATCGCGAGGGGGTTTTAAGAGGGCAGTGGCCTCCCAAGTGTCAGGTTGGTGTGGAGGTGAGAAACCAGGGGTCCCAGGCGGTGGCCAGGGCCATGCGAGGGCTGCTGGGAGCATGCAGCTGCGGGGGGAACCGCATGGCCACTGGCTTCTCTCCCCTGCCCCCAGCCTCTCTGCCTTTTGCCATCCTGACGCTTGTGAGCACCCCGTATAAGCGAGGGTTCTACTGTGGAGATGACTCTATCCGGTACCCCTACCGTCCAGACACCATCACACATGGGCTCATGGCTGGGGTCACCATCACGGCCACCGTCATCCTTGTAAGGCAGGAGAGGCTTGGAGGCTGGGGGGCGGGCTGGTCTTCGGGGAAGAGGACCCCCTCGGGCGCTCCCAGAACCCCAGCCGACTCAGGGGGGCTGGCAAGCCGGACCCCCTCTCCGTGGGGAGGGCCGAGGCCCAGGGAGCCAGGGCCGGTGGAGGCGCCCGCAGCCGGTGTCCCAGCCCGGCCGCGAGGCCCCTCAGCTGCTCGCTGTGCAGGTCTCAGCCGGGGAGGCCTACCTGGTGTACACAGACCGCCTGCATTCCCACTCCGACTTCAACAACTATGCGGCAGCCATCTACAAGGTGCTGGGCACCTTCCTGTTCGGGGCCGCTGTGAGTCAGTCGCTGACGGACCTGGCCAAGTATACGGTCGGCCGCCTGCGGCCCAACTTCCTGGCCGTGTGCGACCCCGACTGGAGCCGCGTGAACTGCTCCGTGTACGTCCAGGCGGAGAGCGTGTGCAGGGGGAGCCCCGCCAACGTCACTGAGTCCAGGTGGGTGTCGGGTCAGCCCTCCGGGGGCCCAGCCATGGACACCCCTTACTCCTGCGGGAGGAGCCTCAGGAGCTGGATGTGGGAGAATGGGAGGTTGAGGGGCGACTCCCTGAGCAGAGGGTTGGGGGTGAGGCCGGTGGGGCTGGGCCCTGTAGCTGGCTGTGGGGGCGTGAGGCTGGGTGGGATGGGGGCCCTCTGTCCTGCTTCTCTGCTCTGCGCTCTCACGGTCTCTGATCAACTTTTCAATTAATTGCCATTCTTACTTTCTTTATTATTATCATTTTTAAAAAGATATTTATTTATTTTTAAAGATTTTGTTTGGCAGACAGAGATCACAAGTAGGCAGAGAGGCAGGCAGAGAGAGAGGAAGGGAAGCAGGCTCCCCGCTGAGCAGAGAGCCCGACGTGGGGCTCGATCCCAGGACCCTGAGATCATGACCTGAGCCAAAGGCAGAGGCTTTAACCCCCTGAGCCACCCAGGCACCCAAGATTTTATTTATTTATTTGAGAGAGAGACAGAGTGAGAGCGCATGAGAGGGGAGAAGGTCAGAGGGAGAAGCAGACTCCCTGTGGAGCCCGGAGCCCAGAGCCTGATGTGGGACTGGATCTTGGGACTCTGGGATCATGACCCAAGCCAGAGGCAGTTGATTAATCACCGAGCCACCCAGGCACCCTGTTTTATTTTTTAAATAAGTTTTGCAAGACATCAAGTTTTTAAAAAAATTTTTATTCACTGAGAGAGAGAGAGTGAGCACCAGTGGTGAGGGGGGAGGGGCAGAGGGAGAAGTGGGCTCCTTGATAGCAGGGAGCCCGATGCAGGACTTGATCCCAGGACCCCGAGATCTGACCTGAGCCAAAGGCAGATGCTTAACCATCTGAGCCACCCAGGTGCACTCTTATTTTCCTTTTTAAAAGATTGAAATTAAATTCATGTAGCTTGGGATGCCTGGAGGACTCAGTTGGTGAAGCCTCTGCCTCTGGCTCAGGTCATGATCTCGGGGTCCTGGGACTGAGTCCCGTGTTCGGCTCCCTGCCTGACGGGAAGCCTGCTTCTCCCTCTGCCTCTGCTGTTTACCCTTTGCTTGTGCGTGCATGCCCTCTCCCTCCCTCCCTCTCTCTCTTTGCTCAAATAAATAAATAAATAAATAAATAAATACAGTCTTTAAAAAATATTCACATAGCTAAAATTCACTAGTTTTAACTGTTTTAATGTGTATAGTTCTCTGGTTTTTTAGTTATTCCTAGTGTTGTGCATCCCCACTCTCTTAGTCCAGAATATTTTCATCACCCCAAAAAGAAGCCCCATGTCTGTTGTTAACCAACACCCCGTCGGTCCGTGCCCTGCCTTGTCCCTGTCCCCAGCCCCGGGCACCCATGAGCCCCCTCCTGTGTGGCTGTCTCTGCCTCTCCTTGACTGGTCACAAATGTGGAGTCCTACACCATGTGGCCTCTCATGTCTGGCTTCCTGAATGTTTTGGAGCTTACCCGTTGCAGTGTCCGTGTGTTTTTGCTGCCTCCATTTTGGGGGTCTTGTTCAGGGACTGTATCTCTGTGATTGTTTTGTCGTCCTGGCAGATGAGCCCTTTCTCACTGTGTAACACCCTTTGTCTCTCCTAGTGGTTTTGTTTTCCATGGCTCTTTTGACTCCCAGTGGTGTAGCCATGCCCGCTGTCTTGTGATTGCTGTTTGCATGGAGTGGTTTTCCCTGTTTTGTACTTTTCATCCTATTTGTGTCTTTGAACCTAAAGTGAGTCTCAAGTACACGGCATAAAGTTAGGTTGTTTTGTAAATCTGTTGTGTAATCTCTGCCTTTTATCTGGAGAGGTTAATACGGTTACATTCATTGTGACTACTGATCAGGAAGGGCTTCTGGTGTCTTGCTCTCTACATGTTGTTTTTATGCTGACTTTTCAATTTCTTCATTACTGCCTTTTTTGTGAAATAATTATTGACTGTGCCAAGAGTTTGTGGCCGTATGGAGCTAACCTCTTAGGAGATTATTTTCACAAATTACATTTTTATACATTGTTCATCAACTTAGATTTATAATTACTGTGTTGCACAGTTTTGAAAAAATTGAGGTATAATTGGCGTATATCACTGGATTAATTTTAGGTACACAGCATAACACCATTTGTATTTACCTTTAAGTGGTCAGTGTGGCAGTCTGGCTGACATCCAGCCCTGCGCACGCAGTTACTGTTCCTGGCTTCTCTAAGTGTTTGTGGGAATCTGACTTACTGTCTAGCAGCCTTCGATTCTCCTGAAAACACTCCCTTTTGGTATTTCTTACAGGGCAGGATTGGAGCATGGAACTCTCAGTTTTCATTTATCTAGGAATGTCTTCATTTCTCCTTCACTCTTAGGGGGTAACTTGGCCAGGTGTAGAATTCTTGTTCCTTTGACCATGTCATCCCGCTGCCTCTGGCTTCCGTGGCTTCTGACGAGAAACCAGCCGTGACTCCCTTGTTCAGGAGGAGTCTCTTGTCTTGCTGCTTGTGCGATCCTTGCTGACTGTCCTTTGGCAGGTTGATGACACTGTGTCTCTGTGAGTTTTTCCTTTTGGAGTTCATCAAGCGGCTTGGGTGTGTCAGTTAATGTTTTGGACCCAGTTAGGGAAGTGTTCCGCCATTATTTCTTTCAAGACCCTTTCTGCCCGCATGTGCCTCACACTCTTTGGGCTCTCACTGTGTGGGTGGTTTCCCTGGGGCCCACTTCCGTTTCTCCATTTTTTAACTCTCCATGCGTCTGGCTGAATCCCCAGTCCCCGTTGACTGGTGTCTGTGGTCACTCTTCTGCCCGCTCAGATCTGCTAGTGATCTTTCTGTTTTGGATACTACTGTTTTCAGCTCCAGAATTTCTGTTTGCTTCCTTTAGGTGACCTCTCTCTCTGGTAGTATTCTCTCTTTAGTGAGACATCATGTAGCTCTTTGAAAAGATTTTAAGTGGCGGTTGAAACGTCTTTGTCCCAGAAGTGTAGTGCCTGGGTTTTCCCCCTGTGTTGGGCACACTTTTTCCCCCTGCACGCTTTGTACTCATTTGGTTGAGAGCTGGGTGTTTTTTATATTGTAATGTAGCAACTCTTGAAATCGCATTGAACTCCCTGCCCCGGGGATTGTTGCTGGTGTTGGTGTTGGTTGGCTGCTTAGTGACCTTTCTGAACTTGGTTTGCAAACTCTGTATTCTTTGTCATGTGTGGTCATGAAGTTCTTTCTGTTAGCCGAGTGCTCAGCTAGTGACTCGATGGAGCTTTCCTTAGACACCGGGCTCGGGAGAAATGTGTTTCTCAGAGTTTATAGATGGGCTGTCTGTGCTGCGCTGGGGCCTGCTGCCAGCGCTCAGCCAGGCCTCCTGGGGGCTGTGATGCACCTGAAGGTCAGCTGGCGGTGGGGGTCGAGGGCTGCTTTCCTGAGCTTCCCCTGGGGGTCTTTGTGCTCCCTGGATAGTGTTGACGAGAACTCACTGCAAAGGTCTCTGAGTAGTGCCCCAGGGAGCTGCCTCGGCGCTGGGAGGGGGGACAGCCCCTCTGATGCACCAGTTGGGGTCCATGCAGACCGTCACAGTTCTGCACGGAGATGTCTGCTCTGCTCCTTGGTACCCGTGGCCACTGTCCATGCGATTCTGTTCGTGTAGGTGTTTTTCATGTCTCTTATGGATGGCGAGACCTTTAGGGTTTCTTTTTTCTTTTCTGTTTTTTTTTTTTAATATTTTATTTATTTATTTGTTAGAGAGAGAGAGAGAGCGAGCACAGGCAGACAGAGCGGCAGGCAGAGGCAGAGGGAGAAGCAGGCTCCCTGCCGAGCAAGGAGCCTGATGTGGGACTCGATCCCAGGACGCTGGGATCATGACCTGAGCCGAAGGCAGCCGCTCAACCAACTGAGCCACCCAGGCGTCCCCCTTTAGGGTTTCTTGATCTGCCACTTTCTCTTGTCCACTGATACCTTTTTGCTAAAACTTGAATTCTTACGTCAAGTACCACGGATGAGATAACCCTGAAAGTGTGGGGTTAACTGCTGGGATGCAGTTGTCTGCCCTGGTTCCGAGTCTGTGGCCCACGACGTCCTTGTCAGAGACCATGAGCTGCTGCTGGAGACTCTTGCTTGGTCAGAGAAGTGAAGAGGGGCCGCGTTTCCCCCAGAGCCCGCCCTGTGCTGGGTCCCAGACGACGGGAAACACAGTGGGACGGGGGCCCGGGGGTTTCGAAGGCCGAGATGGGAGGGAACTCCCCCACCTCTGAGCCAGGGCCCGGGCTGTGTTCTCAGTGCGGGCCTCCTGACGCCGTCCGCCCCTTTCTTAGGCTGTCTTTCTATTCCGGACACTCCTCCTTTGGGATGTACTGCATGCTGTTCCTGGCGGTGAGTCTTCCCAGGATTGGCTTGTGGGACCGGCCCTGTCCCTGCCTTCCCTGGGCCTTGGTTTCTCTTTCTGTGGAAGGGGTGGGCTGACGGATGTGGAGCCTCCGTGTTCCTGGCCTCCGAGCTCCCACCTGTGCCCCGGTGTGGGGTGAGCCCAGCCGGCTCCCTGGCTGACGGCCGCCCTCCGGCCCCCAGCTCTACGTGCAGGCCAGGCTCTGCTGGAAGTGGGCGCGGCTCCTGCGGCCCACGGTGCAGTTCTTCCTGCTGGCCTTTGCACTCTACGTTGGCTACACCCGCGTGTCTGACCACAAGCACCACTGGAGTGATGTCCTCGTTGGCCTCCTGCAGGGGGCGCTGGTGGCCGGCCTCACTGTAAGCTCCTGGGCTTGACACCGCTGCCCTGGCACCCTCTTGTCGCTCTGCTCCAGTCCTCCCCCTCGCAGCCCATCATTGTCCTCCCCCTCCCGCCCACGCCCTTCCCGGGTCCCCTTCCGCTGCCCCAGCGGCTCTTGCCTCCTCCCCTAGGTTCGCTACATCTCTGACCTCTTCAAGTCCCGGCCCCCACAGCGCTGCCTGGAGGAAGAGGAGCTGGGACGGAAGCCCAGCCTGTCTCTGACGCTGACCCTGGGTGAGGCTGACCGCAGCCACTATGGGTACCCGGTCTCATCTTCCTGAGGCGGGGCCCCTGGCTGTGGGTCCAGCTGGGTGTCAGGCTGTGTTCGGGGGCCTGGCCGGGCCCTCCCCTGGGGTGGGGATGGGGACTCTGGACCAGCTCCGGGGCCGCCCACCAGCCCCACCTCCTGTGCGCTGGACCCACGGTCTGGGGGTGCACAGGGTGGCCCCAGCATCGGGAAGGGGGACCCTGTGCTCTCAGCTCCCTCTGAACCCCCCTTTGTTGGGGAGGAGGGGAACTGAGAGCTCCAGATAAGAAGCTGGTTTTGTAAAATGTAACGTATATGTGGACTTTCAGTAAAAGAGAGTGTTTGGTGGACACGCGGTATCAGCCTCCGTTCCTTCCCGCCGCTCTGAGCGTGGTTCCTGCAGCAGAGTGGCCCGCTCCCTCCCTGGCCTCTCCCTGCGTGTCTTCATCTGGCTGCGGACTCGTGGGCATCACACCCTTTAATAAGCTGGTAAACCTCAGTGTTCCCGGGGCTGGGGGAGCCCTAAGAAAGCAGGTGTCTAGTCGGGGGTCAGAAACCCCATCCCAGCCGGGGGCTGTGGATGGCCTCGGGTGGGCGCAGTCTCGTGGGACCAAGGCCTTAACCTGCGCAGCCTGGTGCAGTCTGGGGGCGGACTGGCCGGATTGAGTTCTCACCCCCCTGCTCCCCGATGTCGAAACTGGGTCTGGAAACGGAAAGAACTGTTCGTGAACCGGTTAAGTCAACAAGGGAATGAGAGTAATAATCCTCGTGGGCTTCCTCTGATCCTGTCAGGGAGGGGGACGGCCACAGGGCCAGGGAGCAGGGAGGGCGGCAAGGTCGGGGAGGGGGGAGGCGGGAGGAAGCAGACACAGCTCCGCCCAGCGCCCATGGCGAGAGTCACATGAGGCCCCTGCTGTTGTCCTGGTCCCAGGGAGGGTGAGGATTGAGGCAAATCTGGGTTCGAGTCAGGGTGCAGAATTCGTCTCCATGGCCGTCCCCTCGCAGTAAGGAGGCCTCTGCTGAAAGCCCCCCTCCCAGTACGGACCCCACCATGGAAACACTGGGGCAGAAATTGAGATGGAGCTCAGAGCCCCCTCACGCCTCCTCTGGGATCCTGCAGGGCTGCGGCCTGAGTCTGTGGCCCTGGGGCCTGAAAGCTCCCATCTGGGGTGTGGGCCTGGGGCCGGACTCCTAGTTCCATTTCTGCTCAGAGATATACTGTCTCCGTCCGACGGACGGGGACCCTGCCCTCGGATCCTCCCGTCTTGGCAGTGTCCACCTTTAACAGCCATACCTGGGGCTCCTGGGCCTTAAATCTGTCCACGTCTGGCCTTCCTAGAGGACTTGTCCTGACTCTTCCCCTCTGGTCATGCAGGTGGGGTCCAGAAGCAGCTCGTCTCACTCTGTTCTCGAAGGACAACTCCCCACCACTCAGGGACGTGAACAGCAGGGCAGTAAAACAGACTAACTGCTAGAAATATATACTTTTTAAAAAAGGAAATGTGGGGGCGCCTGGATGGCTCAGTCGGTTAGGTGTCTACCTTCGGCTCAGGCCATGATCTCAGGTTCCTGGGATCGAGCCCCACGTTGGGCTCCCTGCTTGGGGGAGAGTTCGCTTCTTCCTCTGCCCCTCCCCACCTGCTTCTGCTCTCTCTCAAATAAATAAATAAATAAAATCTTTTAAAAAAACAGGAGAGGGGCATCTGGGTGGCTCAGTGGGCTAAAGCCTCTGTCTTCAGCTCAGGTCATGATCCCAGCGTCCTGGGATCGAGCCCCGCATCGGGCTCTCTCCTCATCGGGAAGCCTGCTTCTTCCTCTCTCTCTCTGTGTGCCTCTCTGCCGACTTGTGATCTCTGTCTGTCCAATAAGTAAATAAATAAATCTTTAAAAAAATCTTAAAAAAAACAAGAGAGCTGTGTTCAAAACCTTAGTATAGGGAAGCCTCATAATTGGTGAAAACAGAGAAAGTGGAATTGAGGAAAATCTGAGGTCTGGGCCAGAGCAGCAGCTTAAGAAACAGAAGGCACTGTGAGTGGTGGGTCCCTTGTGCAGGGCGGACGCGCGTGAGATGTTGGCTTCTGGAGTGGTTGTGGTCGGGCTGGCACCCGGGGATGAGGGCAGAACGGACAGGGCTCCCCTTTGCAAGGACAGTGTAAATGGTGGGTTTGCTTTTTGGACTAAGTATGTGTCAAACAGGTTGCTTATTTTTAAGTGTTAATGTTTCATTTGTCCCCCAAAGCTGTTTGATTCCACACTTCTTGCACGGTGTCCTGGCCAGACCTCGGAGAGGGGGCGTAGCCTGGGGCAAAGACGAAGCCTTGCAGCCCCGCAGCCCAGTGCTGGGCGCCGGATGGAGACAGTCTCCCTGGCCGCCACAACCTTGCCCTCGGTGCTGCGGCCGGTGGGGAGGAGGGAGGCCAGCACGCTGCACACCAGCAACGCGGCCTCACTGCCATGAAGCTGCGCGGGGCTGGGGAGCCTGGGCATCCCAAGACTCAGGAGAAGGCAGTGACCTAGCCCTGGCTGCATGTGGGGAGGGCGTGCCCAGGCCCAAGGTAAAAGGCTTGAGGACTTTTATGTCCAAAAAAGGACAATTCTGCCCAAGTGAATATTCTTAAGTTAAACAGTATCCATGCATTTCTTATTTTCCAAATGATCCCTATTTAAGTTGCAACAACATAAAATCCTGAATGAAAAACAAGATTATATTAATCTTTAATATAAATTAGATAAAAATATGTGTAATGAAAAATTAACGTTGGTTACCGCCTGATAGAAGAAGGGAGTTTCCCCTGTTCATTAGCCGTAGGCAGGGGTGGTGACAGCCTCGTGTCCTTGTCACTGAACACGTGTAAATGGAGAGGGAGAGAGACCTCGTGTTGTAGAGTTTAAAAACCTCTGCTTTTTCTTAATCCTCTCGACACATGTTCAGCAGCCAGATGGCTCCCGGGGCTCCTCTACCGGCCAGTGGACCCCAGCCGTGTCTGAGACAAGCGTGGCCGTTTCTCCACTAGCCTTGTTCTCAGCCGTGGTGGTTCGTGGGGAGAAGCAGTGCACCTCATACATTTGATAGCCCGGTTTTGGGGGAAGCCGGGACTTTGGATGAGACTCTGCAGTTGGTAAAAGGCTGGAACTGCCGACCGTAGGCAGCTGCCCAAGGGAAGTGCACAGCGTCTCCCCATCGCGCCTTCTCCCGGCTCCCAGAGGAGCTGCTCGCCTCTCCCGGTGTCAGGGGCAGGTAGCCGCACCGTGCCCAGCCACAGCGTAGTGGCGGCGGCGGCGTGTCTGAGGCCAGAGCGGCCTCCCTGCGGGCCACCTGGCTCAGGCCTGGAAACCCACCCTTGGCACACTGCAGGAGACCGGAGGGAGCTTGGGTGACCTAAACGGGAAGAAACGACAACAAAAAGTGCATTCCGTTTCTCTTCAGTCCAGCGGAGGTATCTCAGACACCCACTTGAAAAATACACCGTCCTTTCCCCTCCGTGAAAAGTGCTCTGTGTATTAAACAGTTTTATGCTTCGTATGAAGCCAGGCCACGGGGGATTCGTTCGCGGTATGTTCCACACCCAACCCTGCTGTGAGGTCTGCCTGGACAAGACCTCTAAGGAGCTATTAACAGGAGCTACGGAGGCTTCTTGCAGCCTGTGGCATTTTCCTCGTCCCCATCGTCCTTGCCGGGGTGAAGAGCACTCCACTCCCCGAGTCCCGTGCATTCTTGGTTTCCTTGGTGATGGAGGCGTAAAGACACACTCTCCCACCTCTGGGGACGACCGACTTCCAGCTCTGCCCCGCCTCACCCTCATCTCCACTTGTGGGGATTTGCAGTCTGTCAGGGTCTCCATCTGGGAAGAAGCAGCTGGAGAGTTCCCTGCAGGGACACCTGGGGCTTGAGGCTAGGGTTGGCCTGGCCGGGGCCTGACAGCCCCATCAGGGAGCTCTCGGGCCCTTTCCAGTCACTGCTATAGGCCACGTAGACCTGACTCCCTAGGGATACATTGGGCAGATCGATGTTTCTCTTGGCCTCCTTTGCAACCCCAAGGCTGGGACATACACTTCGTTTCTGCGCTGCAGGGGGAGTACTCGGGGGCAAACTGGTCTGTGCATGTGGTGATTCTCTCCTAGGCCACTTGTGAGGCACCGTTTGGTGTCCAAATATAGAAGGCGCTAGTGACATGTGGCTCTTTAAGTTAATTTATGAAGTAAAGATCTGGTTCATCAGCCACAGGGGTCCTATTTGAAGCGTAAAATAAATGGAGGGTTACGTGAAGGAAGTTCTGTTGTTGCAGGGACCCTACTGAGAAGTTGGATCGACAGGAAGGCTGTTCAGTTAGGATAAAGGTTAGCGCTGAGGTCAGGATGGGCCAGGGTCAAGGTCATTCTAAGGGAGTGAGGACTTAGGTCCACATCCTTGGTGGCCGAATGTGTACATCAATTACTTGAAATTTTCCTGCATAAACAAAAGTACACTGAAGGGAGACCTGGGCCACCGTGCCAGAGAACTTGCCAACCGTGCATTTGGCAGGGTGCCAGATGGGCCGCACGCGGACGTCTCTGCCCTCAGCCACAGAGTGCACGGCCTTCTCGCGCTGAGGCCCTCGGGGGAGGGGCTGACATGCCAGGGTGCTGATGAGTCGGCCACTTGCTGGAGACCGAAGTCCTAGCGATAACCTCTCCTGACCACAGCGGAATCGAGCTAGAAGTCGACATAGAAGGAAACCTGGAAATTTTGCTGAGAGATGGATCTCACACACTGTCGAAACACCAGCTGGTCAAAGTGGAAATCAAGAACGAGAGTGAGGGGTACCTGGGCGGCTCGGTCGGTTAGGGCTCCGATTCTTGACTTCAGCTAGGGTCACGGGACCAAGCCCCGTGTCAGGCTCTGTGTTGCGCAGAATCTGCTTGAGGTTCTTTCCCCCTCCCTCTGACCCCACTCCCCACTCTCTCTGTCTCAGAAATCAATAAATAAACCTTTTAAAAGAAGTGAAATTAAAAAACATCCCTAGACCAACAAACATGACAACACCACGTAGCAAAAGATATGAGATGTGGCAAAAGCAGTGCTAAGAAGGACATTTATAAATGTCCGAGTGTTCTCTTTATTTAAATTCAATTAGCCAACATACAGTACTTCATTAGTTGTCCATGTAGTGTTCAATGATTCATCATCAGTTGTGTGTAACACCCAGTGCCCATCACCGCACGTGCCCTCCTTAATACCCATCACGCCTCCCTTAATACCCCACCCCTCCCTTCTGTGACCCTCAGTTTGGTTCCGGGAGTCCAGAGTCTCTCATGGTTTGTCTCCCTCTCTGATTTCTCCCCCTTCGGATTTCCCTCACTTCCTCTGGGGTCCTCTGGGCTATGTTGCTTATGTTCCACGTATGAGTGAAATCATATGATAATTTTCTCTCTCTGTGTGACTTACTTCACTTAGCATAGTCCCCTAGAGTTCCATCCATGTTGATGCATAAGTCGGATATTCATCCTTTCTGATGGCTGAGTAATAGTCCATCATATATATGATCCACATCTTTTTTTAAATTAAATTTTATTTTTTTTAAAGATTTTATTTATTTATTTATTTGACAGAGATCACAAGTAGGTAGAGAGGCAGGCAGAGATAGAGGGGGAAGCAGGCTGAGCAGAGAGCCGGATGCGGGGCTCGATCCCAGGACCCTGGGATCATGACCTGAGCCAAAGGCAGCTTTAACCCACTGAGACACCCAGGCACCCAGTATATGAACCACATTTTTATCCATTCCTCTGTTGAAGGACATCTCGGCTCTTCCACAGTTCAACTATTGTGGACATTGCTGCTATGACATTGGGGTGCATGTGCCCCTCTTTTTCACTACATCTGTATCTTTGGGGTAAATACCCGGTAGTGCAATTGCTGGGTCTAGGGTAGCTCTATTTTTAACTTCTTTAGGAAACTCCATACTGTTTTCCAAAGGGACTGTACAGCTGGCATTCCCACCAAGAGTGTAAGAGGGTTCCCCCTTCTCCACATCCTTGCCAACATTTGTTGTTCCTTGTCTTGTTAATTTTAGCCATTCTAACTGGTGTAAGGTGGTACGCCATTGTGGTGTTGATTTGTATTTCCCTGATGGCAAGTGATGTGGGACATTTTTTCATGTGTCTGTTGGCCATTTGGATGTCTTCTCTGCAGAAATGTCTGTTCATGTCTTCTGCCCATTTCTTGATTGGATTATTTGTTCTTTGGGTGTTGGATACTAGCCCTTTATCTGATATGTCATTTGCAAATATCTTCTCCAGTTGTTGGTTGTCTTTTGGTATTGGTGACTGTTTCCTTTGCTGTGCAAAAGCTTTCTTTCTTGATGAAGTCCCAATAGTTCATTTTTGCCCTTGCTTCCCTTGCCTTTCACCATGTTTCTAAGAAGAAGTTGCTGCGGCTGAGGTTGAAGAGGTTGCTGCCTGTGTTCTCTTCAAGGGTTTTGATGGATTCCTGTTTTGCATTTAGGTCTGTAGTCCATTTTGAGTCTATTTTTGTGTGTGGTATAAGGAAATGGTCCAGTTTCATTCTTCCACATGTGGCCGTCCAATTTTCCCAACAACATTTGTTGAAGAAACTGTCTTTTTTCCTTTGGACAGTTTTCCTGCTTTGTCGAAGTTTAGTTGACCATAGAGTTGAGGGTCTGTTTCCGGGCTCTCTATTCTGTTCCATTGGTCTATGTGTCTGTTTTTTGTGCCAGTACCATATAGTCTTGGTGATTACAGCTTTGTAATAGAGCTTGAAGTCTGGAATTGTGATACCACCAGCTTTGGTTTTCTCTTTCAACATTCCTCTGACTATTCAGGGTCTTTTCTGGTTCCATATAAATTTTAGGATTATTTGTCCCATTTCTTTGCAAAAAATTGATGGTATTTTGATAGGGATTGCATTAAATGTGTAGATTGTTCTAGGTAGCATAGGCATTTTCACAATATTTGTTTTTCTAATCCATGAGCATGGAACGTTTTCCCATTTCTTTGTGTCTTCCTCAGTTTCTTTCATGAGTATTCTGTAGTTATCTGAGTACAGATTCTTTGCCTCTTTGGTTAGATTTATTCCTAGGTGTCATATGGTTTTGGGTGCAATTGTGAATGGGATCGAATCCCATTGGTGTATAGAAGTGCAACAGATTTCTGGGCATTGATTTTATATCCTGACACTTCACTGAATTTCTGTATGAGTTCTAGCAATTTTGGGGTGGGGTCTTTTGTGTTTTCCACATAAAGTATCATATCAGCTGCAAAGAGTGAGAGTTTGACCTCTGCCAATTCAGATGCTGTTTATTTTTTGTTGTTGTCTGATCGCTGAGGCTAGGACTTCTAATACTGTGTTGAATAGCAGGGGTGATAGTGGGCATCCCTGCCATGTTTTTTTTTTTTTAATTTTTTAAGCTTTTATTTATTTATTAGTTAGAGAGAGAGAGAGAGCACAAGCACAGGCAGACAGAGAGGTAGGCAGAGGCAGAGGGAGAAGCAGGCTCCCTGCCGAACAAGGAGCCCGATGTGGGACTTGATCCCAGGACACTGGGATCATGACCTGAGCCGAAGGCAGCCGCTTTACCAACTGAGCCACCCAGGCGTCCTGGCATCCCTGCCATGTTCCTGACCTTAGGGGAAAAGCTCTCAGTTTTTCCCATTGAGAATGATATTCGCTGTGGATTTTTCATAGATAGCTTTGATGATATTTGATGATCTATCCCTAGACTTTGAAGAGTTTTGATCAGGAAAGGATGCTGAGCTTTGTCAAATGCTTTTTCTGCATCTATTGAGAATATCATAGGGTTCTTGTTCTTGTTCTTTCTTTTATTAATATATTGTATCACATGGATTGATTTGTGGATGTTGAACCAACCTTTTTGCCCAGGAATAAATCCCACTTGGTCATGGTGAATAATCTTTTTAATGAACTGTTGGATCCTATTTGCTAGCATTTTGGTGAGAAAGTTTGCATCCATGTTCATCAAGGATATTGGTCTGTAATTCTCTTTTTTGATGGGGTCTTTGTCTGGTTTTGGGATCAAGGTAATGATGGCCTCATAAAGTGAGTTTGAAAGTTTCCTTCCATTTCTATTTTCTGGAACAGTTTCAGGAGAATAGGTATTAATTCTTCTTTAAATGTTTGGTAGAATTCCCCTGGGAGGTCATTCAGCCCTGGGCTCTTGTTTGTTGGGAGATTTTTGATGACCGCTTCAATTTCCTTACTGGTTATGGGCCTGTTCAGGTTTTCTACTTCTTTCTGGTCCAGTTTTGGTAGTTCATACATCTCTAGGAATGCATTCATTTCTTACAGATTATCTAATTTGTTGGCATATAGTTGCTCATAATATGTTCTTATAATTGTTTGTATTTCTTTGGTATTGGTTGGCTCTCTCTTTCATTCATGATTTTATTAATTTGCATCCTTTCTCTTTTCTTTTTGATAAGTCTGGCCAGGGGTTTATCAATCTTATTAATTCTTTCAAAGAACCAGCTCCTAGTTTCATTGATCTATTTTACTCTTCTTTTGGTTTCGATTTCATTGATTTTTGCTCTAATCTTGATTACTTCTCTTCTGCTGGGTTTAGGCTTTCTTTGCTGTTCTTTCTCCAGCTCCTTTAGGTGTAGGGTTAGGTTGTGTATTTGAGAACTTTCTTGTTTCTTGGGAAAAGCTTGTTTTGCTATATACTTTCCTCTTAGGACCACTTTTGCTGTATCCCAAAGATTTTGAACAGTTGTGTTTTCATTTTCATTTGTTTCCATGAATTTTTAAAATTTGTCTTTAATATCCTGATTGACCCATTCATTCTTTAGTAGGATACTCTTTAGCCTCTGTGTATTTGGCTCCTTTCCAACTTTCCTTTTGTGATTGAGTTCAAGGTTCAAAGCATTGTGGTCTGAAAATATGCAGGGAATGACCCCAGCCTTTTGGTATTGGTTGAGACCTGATTTGTGACCCATGATGTGATCTATTCTGGAGACTGTCCCATGTACACTAGAGAAGAATGTGTATTCTGTTCCTTTGGGATGGAATGTTCTGAATATATCTGTGAAGTCCATCTGGTCCGTTGTGTCATTTAAAGCCTTTATTTCCTTGTTGATCTTTTGCTTAGACGATATGTCCATCTCAGTTAAGGGAGTGTTAAAGTCCCCTACTATTATTATATTATTGTCGCTGTGTTTCTTTGATTTTGTTATTAATTGGCTTATATGATTGGCTGCTCCCATGTTAGGGGCATAGATATTTAAAATTGTTAGATCTTCTTGTTGGACAGACCCTTTAAGTATAATATAGTGTCCTTCCTCATCTCCTATTATAATCTTTGGCTTAAAATATACTTTGTCTGATATAAGGATTGCTACCCCAGCTTTCTTTTGATGTTCATTAGCCTGTTAAATTGTTTTCCATCCCCTCACTTTAAATCTGGAGGTGTCATTGGGTCTAAAATGAGTTTCTTGTAGAAAGCATATTGATGGGTCTTGTTTTTTTTTTTTTAATCCATTCTGATACCCCATGTCTTTTGATTGGGGCATTTAGCCATTTACATTCAGGGTAACTATTGAAAGATAAGAATTTAGTGCCATTGTATTACCTGTAGGGTCACTGTTACTGTGTATTGTCTCTGCTCCTTTCTGGTCTACTACTTTTAGGTTTCTCTGTGCTTAGAGGACCCCTTTCAGTATTTCCTGTAGGGCTGGTTTGGTGTTTGCAAATTATTTTAGTTTTTGTTTGTCCTGGAAGCTTTTTCTCTCTCCTTCTATTTTCATTGACAGCCTAGCTGGATATAGAATTTTTGGCTGCAGATTTTTCTCGCTTAGTGCTCTGAATATATCTTGCCAGTCCTTTCTGGCCTGCCAGGTGTCTGTGGTCTGCTACCACACTAGTAGTTCTACCATTATAGTTACAAACCTCTTGTCTCGAGCTGCTTTCATGATTTTTTCTTTGTCTCTGAGACTTATAAATTTTACTATTAGATGACGGGGTGTTAACCTATTTTTATTGATTTTGAGGGGGGATTCTCTGTGCCTCCTGGATTTTGATGCCTGTTTCCTTCCCCAGATTAGGGTATAATTTTCTCCAATGTACCTTCTGCCTCTCTTTTTATTTCTGGGATCCCAAATTATTCTAATACTATTTTGCTTTATGGTATCACTTATCTCTTGAATTCTACCCTCGTGGTCCAGTAGTTTATCTCTCTTTTTTTCAGCTTCTTTATTATCCATCATTTGGTCTTCTATATCACTCATTCTCTCTTCTGCCTCATTTATCCTAGCAGAAAGAGCCTCCATTTTTTTATTGCACCTCTTTAATAGCTTTTTAAATTTCACTCGATTGATTTTAGTTCTTTTATTTCTCCAGAAAGGGATTCTCTACTATCTTCTATGCTTTTTTTTCAAGCCCAGCTAGTATCTTTATAATCATCATTCTGAACTCTAGTTCTGATATGTTACTAATGTCTGTATTGATAGGTCCCTGGCAGTTGGTACTGCCTTGTGTTCCTTTTTTTTTTTAAGGTGAGTTTTTCCATTTTGTCGTTTTGTCCAGAGAATAGCTGAATGAGAGAACAAAATGCGAAAAGGGTAACAATGACCACAGAAAAATATACACCAAATGAATCAGAAAATACCTGCAACTGGAGAAAAAGAAAGAAAAAAAAAAAAAGAATATGATCAGACTGGTGAATAGAACAAAGCCATACACTAGATTTTGGGTGTATTTTGGTCTGGTAGAAGAAACTGCCTCCCCAAACTTTAAAACTGAAAGAAAAAAACTATATATATATATATATATATATATATACACACACACACACACACACACACACACACACAAATAAGGGTA
This sequence comes from Taxidea taxus jeffersonii, assembly GCA_003697995.1. Lineage (NCBI taxonomy): Eukaryota > Metazoa > Chordata > Mammalia > Carnivora > Mustelidae > Taxidea > Taxidea taxus. Next base: position 46,941 of record ML109150.1, read on the forward strand.
AATACAATGAAGGGATGGAATATGACTGTAAAGATGAAAATTAAAAAAGATTTTAAAAAGGGAATTGGTGGGGCACCTGGGTGGCTCAGTGGGTTAAAGCCTCTGCCTTCGGCTCGGGTCATGATCTTAGGGTCCTGGGATCGAGCCCCGCATTGGGCTCTCTGCTCAGCAGGGAGTCTGCTTCCCTTCCTCTCTCTCTGCCTGTCTCTCTGCCTACTTGTGATCTCTGTCTGTCAAATAAATAAATAAAATCTTTAAAAAAAAGGGGAATTGGTAAGAAGTTGGTTGAAAAAAGAAAGAAAAAAAGGGGGATGGGGGGAAGAACGTGATCAGGCAGGAGACTAGAACAAAGCCATACACTAGATTTAGGGTATATTTTGGTCTGTTAGAAGAAATGGTATCCCAAAATTTTAAAGAAAGAAAAACTCATATATATACAAAAAATAAGATTAAATACAATGAAGAGATAGGATATGACTGTAAAAATGAACATTAAAACAGATTTCGAAAATGTATTGTTAAGATAAGATGTTAGTTAAAATAGGAGAGAGGAAAAATTCAAAAAAATAAAGAAAAAAAATAAAGAAAGTCAAAAAAATTTAACTTTGAAAACTAAAGAATCATGGGGAAAAAGCCATGAGTTCTATGTGCTGCATTCCCCTAGCTCTAGTTCTCATTGATCAGTGAACTTGGTCTTGGCTGGATGTTCTTGCTGATCTTCTGAGGGAGGGCCCTTTCGCAGTGATTCTCAAATGTCTTTGTCCCAGGAAGAATCGCCCCACCCTTGCCAGGGGCCAGGCTAGGTAATCTGCTCTCAGGAGCTTTTGTTCTCTGAATGCTTTCAGTACCACTCTGGAGGATAGGAATGAAGATGGCAGCCTCCCAGTCTCCAGCCTGGAGGAGCTGAGAGCTCAGGGTCCCACTCCTCAGTGTGTCCTCAGAGAAAAGCAGTCAATCCCTCCCGTCTCCCTGGTCTCCGGCCTCACTCTGTGCTCACCTGGCGTGTGACCGAGCGTTTCTGTCTCTGATGCACAGCACCATTTGGAGTCTCCAAACCCAGCAGGTACCTGCTGTGCACTCCCGTGCCACTCCTCATGGAGGAGGAAGGTGAGTCTCCCTGGATCTGCTACTTGTGGTGTCCCTGCTCAAAGAGCCATGGCGTGACTGTGACTTGGATCACAGTTTAAGGTTAGCCCAAGCTGAGAGCCCCTCCTCAGCTCTGTCTCAGTAACTGGCTTCCCCACTCCGATGCCTGGGAGCTCTGTCACACTCAGACACCCCTGGTTTTTCTGTGACCCTGCTGGTCCTGAGACCACACTGTTCCTGTGAGGGCTCCACCCCCACTTAGCCTCTGGAGTGATGTCCCTCCACAGAATGGACTTCTAAAAGTCCTGGTTTTGTGCTCTGCTGCTCTCTCACTTGCTGGGAGCTGACTGATGGAGCTCCCCCCACCCCCCGCAAACAGTCTATCTTCCTAAATATCGCCTTGGATTCACTTCTCCACATGTCCTACCTTCCAGAAAGTGGTCACTTTTCTGTTCATAGAATTGCTCCTCTCCTTTTCTTCGATCTCCTGTTGAGTTTGTAGAAGTTCAGAATGGTTTGATAACTAGCTGAATTCCTGGGACCGGATGATATTTAGGTCTTCTGCTCCTCTGCCATCTCTCTCTTCCCTCGATATTCTCTGCCTTCATAAACACTGCATTCTGTTCCTTAACAGTTCTGTTCTTGTAAGAATCTTGATGATCCCTTGGTCTGGTACAGGTGTATATTTGCTGATTCTGCAGAAAGACTTCCTGAAACTTGCTAACTTACTCTTCGTTCCTAATTACCTTTAATATTTATATTCATAATCAAATCATTTGTCTATAGGATGTACTGGACTTGGTTTAAAGATCTACGAGAGACTAAAAGACAATGATTTCCAGCGACATAATTTTTGGGATCTCTTTTATCTTTCAAACTGTATTGGTTTCATGGGGAATTCTTTGTTATTTACATTATATATGTACACCTTCTTAATTCTTCCCCATAAAAAGAAGCCTGTAGGGACGCCTGGGTGGCTCGGTTGGTTAAGCGGCTGCCTTCGGCTCAGGTCATGATCCCAGCGTCCTGGGATCGAGTCCCACATCGGGCTCCTTGCTCAGCAGGGAGCCTGCTTCTCCCTCTCCCTCTGCCTCTGCCTCTGCCTGCCACTCTGTCTCCCTGTGCTCGCTCTCTCTCTCTAACAAATAAATAAATAAAATTAAAAAAAAAAAAAAGAAGCCTGTAGATATGTTTCATGCCCACTTAACTTTGGCTAATGCCCTGACAGTCATATTCAGAGGGATTCCAATTATATTTTCTGGGTACTACCACCTTCCGGAGTACATTACAGGCAGTGACTATTACTCCAAGTAATCCTAAATGGACCTGGCTCAAATACAGAATTTCTACTTTCATTCGACCCTCTTTACTTACCTTCTGGATGATCAAGTTGGCCATCTATTCTGTGGTCATTTTACAAACTGTGGCCAACAGGAATGCCACCGTCAATGGACTTGGGTATTATAGTCCTTATTGCAAAAGCAATGCATACGATCCTCATATAGCATCATTATTTCTAAGTATGGTATTCATCTGAGATTTGTTCTTTCTCACCCTGATGACATGTATTAGTATCTACATGGTGAGTATCCTTAACAGACAACTACAAAACAGCTCAGAATGTTCACAATATCATCCAGTCTTCAACACGCTCTCCTGGGAAAAAACCTACCCATATTCTTCTCTTACTGGTGAGCTGCTTTGTTTTCTTTTATGGACCAACACTTTCTTACTGTTTATTTTATACAAGTAAGAAAAAGCAGCAACTGTAGAAATTTAGTAACTTTTTCCCATCATGTTACCAGACCATTTGTTCTTTCCTTCTAATTAAAAATGAAAATAGAATTTCCAGAATAAATGTCATGAAAACAAGAATCACAATTTTCTCTTTTTGAAGAAAATTCACTGGTCATAGGAACACTCCTTAGCATTCTGCTACACCAGAGGAGTCATGTGTATGAATATACATAACATGCTTTTCAGTGACACGAGTTATCTATAGTCCCCATTGAACTGAGTTAACAGTCCGATGAGCTATAACAAAGTTACTGTTAATTTATGAAACATTTTAGACATAAATTTAGGGTTTAGATTATGATGTCATGTATATAAGTTTTAAGGTTTTATAAAATAGTAGAATATATGTAATGTAGAATGGCTTGAAACATAGGAAATATTATTTATCATAAATTACAGAAATCAATAACCCCCCCCCCAAAGGATAGTGGTTACTTTTGGTGTAAGGTAACCCTAATCCTAAGCAAAGTGATGAAATATGTGTGTTTATTAAATTGTGCTCTATACTTTTGTATGTCAGGAATATGTCATATTTAGTTTTTTAAATAAACAGAATTATTAATATTTGTATATAAATTCAGATATGTGTTCAAATTTGCAATATTTTTTGACCTAGTTTAGATAAAGAAGGAACATCAGGAAATAAACAAGATTCTCAAACACCTAGAAGATTATTGTCCTGAGAACTGTTGAACATACAGGTGACGTGAGGGTTGGATTGAAGTGTGAAAGAAGGGGGCAGAATGGTCCACACCCAAGACTAGGTCTCTCCCACAGGCAGAGGAAATCAGACAGCTTGTCACGATTACACATGAGTACCAAGGCTACATGCTCGGCCTATGGCATAGTAGGGTAGTGCAGAGCAGATGGGTCTGATCTGTGGTTCGGAAATAAGATGTCGATTTGGCTTTAGGCTTAGAGTCAGGATCTGGGGATAGAGTCAGGGTCTGGGGTTGGTGTTTGGGGTCAGGGTCAGGGTTAAGTTTAGACATAACTGGCCCTCCTCCCCTCCTCCATTTCCATGGGCTTCCAGGGTGGACAGGACTTGCCCAGGGTCACACATGAGTCCAGGGTTAAGCTGAAGCCTTGGTTCTCTGCCCTTCAGTCCTGGGTTCTAATGGAAGAGTGAAACATCTTCCAGGTCACTGAGTGTTTCAAATCCAACCCAACCCCAGTCAAGGGCTGTGGAGGGTGTCAGAGGTCATGGATTGTTCTTTCCATTCTCCCACCTGGGAAGAGTGCTGCTGGCCCCATTCTGCCGGGGCAGCTCCAGGTGCCAGCACAGCCCTGATCTGTGAGGACTGTCAGGAGACATGTGTGGATTTATACAGGACCAGGTGCAGGGGCCCAGCTGTCCCTATGTGCACCCTTCTTGCAGACTGCTGGGGCCTTTCTTGCACCCTTCACTTGGATGCACCCCAGTTTGCTTATGGATTCATCTGTTGAAGGACACCCTGATTTAACTTTTTAGCTACAATGATTAGAGCTCCCGTACAGCATTGTATGCAGTTTTTGTGAGGAAAGAGTTTTTCAAAGCAGTTGTCTGAGTACCAGAAGTGGGATTGTTGGGTATTCAGGTGAGGTTTACTTAGCCTTGATAAGACGGTGGAACTGTCTTCCAAAGTGGCCGTACGTGTATCCCTAGCATGAAGGAGCGTTCCTGTCATTCCCCACCGCCAGCAACTGGTACCCTCACCTTCTGGACTTTTGCATTTCCCATCAGTGTGGCACAGGGTCTCACTGTTGCTTACATTGATTACTTCCTCATGATAGAGGGTGGAGAGCGCATTTTTGCTTATCTTTTATCTGTACATCTTCTTTGTCCAGGTGTCTGTGCAGATATTTACCCAGTGTTAGTTCGGTCATTTGTGCTCTTGCTGTTGAGTTCTGAGAAATTTTTTGTGTTGTTTGATAAGATTGTTTATCAGATGTGTGTTTGGGAAATATTTCTCACAGTCTGTGCGTTGTCTTTTGGTTCTCTGAGCAAGGTCTTTCACAGAGTAGAAGTTTTAACTGTATAAATTTCACATTATCACTTTTTTCTCTCCTGGATCGGTTTTTGGTGTTGTGTGTTAACACTCAGCACCAAATCCAAGGTCGTGTAGATTTTCTTTCTGATATTTTGAAAGTTGCGTATTTTAAATTTATGTACAATTTTGAGTGGATTTTGGTGGAAGTTGTAAAGGTTTTGTCTACATTTCATTTCCTATCATAAGGTTTCCAATTCATCGTTCCTTGAGTATTTCTGGAGAAGCCGGGTTATTGTACTCTATTCCAGTTAGAAATTTCCGAGGATTATTGGGTTCAGCTGGATCCGGGAAGGGGCTAGGTGTGTCCATGGAATTGAGTGCATCGCCGGCTGCACGACCTCCTGCACTGCCTGCGCCGCCCACAGCAGGCGCCCCAGCCCAGCTCCTGGTCCCTGAGGGGTTTGCAGGCTCAGCCGCCCTTGTCGGCCTGCGGTAACTGGGGCCGACCCAGGGGTGGTCGCTTGCGGAGGACATGGGGCCACGTTGGCGCTACAGGAGCCCCGACGCCGTCAGGACATGCTGTGGAGGACACGGGCCGCCTGCACGCCGACAGGACCTGCTGGGGAGGGCGTGGGGCCGCGTCCACTCTGACAGGACCCGCCCTGGAGGGCGGGGGGCCGCGTCCACGCCGACAGGACCCGCCGTGGAGGGCGCGGGGCCGCGTCCACGCCGACAGGACCCGCCCTGGAGGGCGGGGGGCCACGCCCACGCCGACAGGACCCGCCGTGGAGGACGCGGGCCGCCTGCTCGCCGACAGGAGTCCAGCCTCCTCAGGCCCTGTCGTGGGAGAAGGTGAGCAGAAGCCTCCGGGGCGGGGACAGCCGAGGGGCCCGAGCTCGCGGGGCCCCGCGGAGGAAGTGCTTGCTGTATAGACGGTGCGGCCTCTGTGGGTTTGTGCACCGCGCGGCGGCCTCCCGCGGGGCTGAGCGCTAGGCTGCGGGGTCCCCCTTTTCCGGGCTCCGAGCGCCCCGGGTCGCGGCTGTGTCCTGGGGCTCCTCGGACGGTCTCGGTCCGGCGCGGCCGCCCCCTCGGGGCTCGCGCTGCTCCCGCCCCGCCCGGCTCGGCTCCGCGGGTCCTTCCCGCGTCCACACCCGCCGCGGGGCCGGTAGTCCGGAACGACCGCGCGGGCTCTGCTGGCGGCGGGGGCGGCGGTGCTTCCCGGCGCGGGTCTCCCCTGAGCCCCGAGTGTCTCCCGTCCCCGCGCGTCCCCCTCCGTGTCCGCGGTCAGCGGCGCGCGGTGTCGGAGGACAGGCGCGTCCCCCGCTCGGCGGGTCCCGGACAAGGCGGGGGAGCCGGGGGCTGCCGGGAAGGCGAGTCCGCTGAGCGAGCAGGGCTGCGGGGACGGAGCTGCCGGGACGACGACGTCTTGTGGACGAGCGGGGCCTCCCCGGGGCTACCGCGGGGGCTTCGCGCGCGCGGAGCCGCCCCCTTCCCGCCGCCGCTCCGGCCGCCCCGCCCGCTGTCCCGAGGCTCCCGACCCGCGGGCTCCCGGCTGCGACCAGGCTGTGGGGGCGCCGCGGGGACCTGGGACCCCGAGTCCCGCCGCTTCCGCTGCGCCCGAGACTCGGGCCGATTCCGCCCTCCACGCGTGTCCGGCTGGCCGCGGCCTCCTGCAAGGGCGAGTGGCCTGTCCGCGTGGGGGACCGGGACCCAAGGGCTTGGCCTCGCTCCCGAAGTCCGACGTCATCTCGGCTTCCGCGACGTGGTGCGGCGGGGTTGGGAGCGTCGCGTCCTCTGCGGTGACCTCGGATCCGCGGGCCCGGGTCGCACCGCGCAGACACGCATCCTCTCCGCACGCACACCCCCCGCTGTCGCTTCCGGACCGCGTCCGCCGCGTCCCACGGGCTGCTCCGGGGCGTGTCACCCCCAACAGGGACCGGGTCCCGCGGAACCCCGGGTGCGGACACGCTGCCGGCGCCGCACGTGCACCCAGACCGCAGCCCCCCTCAGCGGCCGCGCCTGCCGCCCTGCCCGGAGGTCGTCTCTCTGCTCCCTCCCGATCCGCTCCCGGGACTCGGGACTCCGGTTTGCACGACCCTGACGGGGTTCCGGGGCACCGCGGGCTCCAGCCGGTGGCATTTCCACAGGTTGTGTCGCTGGGCCGTGTCCAGGGTCCGTGCACGTTGTGACAGGCGCCGTCCCTCGCGGTTTCCCTGACTCCACGTGGTCGCACCGACCGCGGCAGACACGGCGGGTGCGCGGTTCTGCGGCCTTAGCCGAGGTCACGGGCTCGGACTCCCTCTCCGGGACGTTCTCATGTCCCCGAGGGGGCTCCGCGCGCCCCTTCCCCTAGGCCCGCGGCCGCGCAGACGGTGCGTCCCGACGCCTCCTCCGCGGGGTCCGGCCGCGTCCGCGCTGCCCGAGAACCGGCACCCGGTCCTGGTTCCGGATCCCAGAGCGGAGCCGCCGCCTCCGGACCCGGGCGTGGTGTTTGCGTAGATTTACGGGAGAAACGACCGCATTCCTGCTTCCGAGCGTGTTTGTGTCTGCACCGGGCATGGGATTTGCTGGAACCTTTTCTGCATCACTTA
>ML109151.1:0-22348 GCA_003697995.1 Taxidea taxus jeffersonii
CTGCCTGCCTCTCTCTCTGCCTGTGCTCTCTCTCTATCTCTCTCTCTCTAACTAATAAATAAATAAAATCTTAAAAAAAATAGTATCTATCTCTATTTGTATGAGTTAAATGAAGTAATCTATGCAAGATGCTAAGTATAAGTTCTGGCACCTATAAAACATGAAAAAAAAATGCCTGTTCTTTCTGCTTTTGGTAGTTTAGAACTAGAAATAAGCTCTTGGTAGTTTAGAACTGGAAAATGTAGGCTGGGAAAGAAATCTCCTTTTTTAAACGCAATTAGATAGAAAAATGCTGTCCAATAGAAATATAATGCAAACCATATATCCAAGTTTAAACATCCAGTAACTCTGCCAAAAAGTAAAAAGATGCAGATGAAACAAATAATACATTTTATCAAATCCCATATATCTGAAATATTATTATTTAAATATGTAGTCGATATAAATAATTATTAATGAGGTATTTTTCATTCCTTAATCATACTCAATCTCTGACACCCAGTGTTTTCTTTATATTTGCAACACATCTTTACTCGGACCAGCCACATTTCAAGTACTCAGTGGCCACATGTGGTTCATGTTTACTGTCTTGGACAGCACAGCTAGAAATTTATACTTTAAATGGATTCTTAAGGAGGCTCCTCCTGCTCTTAGGGTGGTAAATGTGGTGGGGGTGGTATAGACCATGTTTCTTAAACTTTAGCATCCATTAGAATCATCCTGGAGAGCAGGTTAAAATGCAAATTCCTGGGTCCTCACTCCAAAGATTCTGATTACTTAGTTCTAGGTCAGGGACCAAGAAATAGCATGTCCAAAGTAATGCCACTGTTGGTCCATAGACTACATTTCTCATTGGTACAAAGCCTGCACCCTTGAGTTTTACCATTAACTTTGCTGTTTTCAATAATTTTCCAAAAGAAGATGCGTTGTACCTATTCTGACTACATTAATAGAAATGAAGGGCTTTTCCATGGCACACATATCAGTTCCTGTTTCTACCACCACCACACAGTTCTAGGATTGAAAATTTGCAACCTGTTCACCCTACTCTGCCAGCTCTCGAGCCACTAGGACCAAAGTCTTGTCATATCTGAGGTGTCTCATCCCCATTAGGTGGAAATCAGCTTGTTCTTGTTTCTCCAAGACTAGAGCTCTGGCATGGGTCTCCAGAGGCCATGTGCCTCCTCAGCTGTTACCTCTCTTTTTAATCATCATAGGCTCTACCATTATTATTATTATGTTGAGTTTGCATTTTAAGTAGTTTGGTACAATGGATATGTTGAATTTACATAATAATTTTGTCCTAAAATTTGTTTAGTATGACTAACAATGTGTTTTTTTACAGTATATATTAATTGTTTCTCCTTTTCCATGAATATTTAGGCAGCAGGTCACCTGCTTAATTATATATCATCATTATTATTATATATCCTTAATTATATATCCTCATGTCATGTTCATGACTTATGATATTGCCATTACAAAGTGATGTTGAATAATTATGGTAGAAATTATGGCTTATATGTTTATGGGTTATATGTTTATGGGTCATGTTTATATATAACTTATAAGTGATTGCCATTTTGTTCTACCTAAATGCTACTTCAGTAATCTACATACCCTGTGGCCCTGTATGAAGATATTTAATGAAAGCTCGATAGCCTATTCGCTAAAAGAAACTGTTTAAATTTTTGTTGGAGAATACTATGCAGACAAAGAAAAAAATGTTCTAGTAATATTGAAATTCACTTAAAACACCATTGAGTTCTAGGTGCCCAGTGATCAATATGATAAGGGTCAAAAAATGGACTGAAGAGACAAATTCAGTCTTGAGTGACAGCTCTGTCTTATTGGTTTCCAGGATTATAGGCAATTTATTTACTTCTCTAAAGTTAGTTTGTTCATCTGCAAAACAAGAAGAACAAAGTCTCTAGTTAATGGGGTGACTGTGAAGATTATGTGGATGTATAGGGTTATGGGTTTGAGAGAAGTCAGCTGCAATTATTGTTCCAGAAGGAAAAAAGGATTTCTAGGTTAGTGATCTGGAAAGTCACCATGAAGGAAATGGCATCTGAGTTAGGTCTTCAAAGTTGGTAGGATTTGTTTGGTCTTATTTTTTTTTAAATGCTTCTGGGGGCGCCTGTGTGGCTCAGAGGGTTAAGCCTCTGCCTTTGGCTTAGGTCATGGTCTCAGGATCCTGGGATCGAGCCCCGCATCAAGCTCTCTGCTCAGCAGGAGCCTGCTTCCCTCTCCCTCTCTCTGCCTGCCTCTCTACCTACTTGTGATCTCTCTCTCTGTGTCAAATAAATAAAATCTTAAAAAAAATACTTCTGTACACAAATTATAAATTCATTATATAAAATATTAAAGTTATAATTTTAAAACATCACTAATGATTTCACCATTCAGAGATAGGCTCTATTAATATTTTGGTATGCTTTCTTATCTCTTCTATCATTTAGGTATTTTTTTATCATTGTATGTGGAACAACAAATTGTTAAATAGAACTATTCTTATCTTGGGGTTTCAGCACACCAAGTGTCCCCACATTCTAAAGCAAAATACTGCACCATCTATGCAGAACTTGTATTTGGGGTTCTCTTTTGCCAGCATTAGCCCACCGCCCACTTTGTCCTTAAAAAAAAAAAAAAAAAAAAAAAAAAGGTGAGGAAGTCCCTAAGAAGTAGGAAGTTTTATAGAAAGAATGCCTTTAGGTCAATGCCTCTCAACTGGAGACATTTTTGTTGTCATAACTGGTGCAGGGGGTGGGGTGCTGTGCTGCTAGCATCTAGTGACTAAAAGTCAGAGATGCTGCTTAACATCCCTCAATGCACAGGACAGTCTCCCACAACAAATACTTATCTGGCCAAAAATATCAATAGCGTTATAGTTGAGAAACCTGCCTCAGAGGGAGAGCTGTCCTAGAACAACAGAGGCACTGCTCCTCCCAACATCTGTAGGAGGTGTGCTTCTCTCTCACCTTGATCCAAATATGAAGATTCAAGAAAATTATTTGGATGGCTTGGCTAGCTAGGGTTCTCTGGAGTTTGGTAGACACAAGTACCACTATCTGATTCCCTCCTGGAAAAATTCTGAAGAAGAGAGGCTAAGAGAAGACATCAGTGGCACTAGGAGGAAAAAACAAAAACAAAAAACACCCAAGTTAAAAAGCATCTGCATGCACTTTGAGAGTTCAGTGAAACAAAAATCCCTGTTTTTCTGGTCTTCGTGGACCATGACTGCAATCATCTCAAAAGGGTCCACCTCCAAGAAGATATCTGTAATGGAGACAGGCCACCTGGAGTGAAGGTTGAGAAGACAGTAGTATGAAACTAGGCAAGGATGGCACACATCTTCGTGAGTGGAGAAAGTTGGAGGTAAGTCGGCAAAGAGAAAGGACAAGAGGATTATGTGGGACCAGGAAGATGGTTTTTAGAGAACACCAAGACACTGGAATCAGCATCTAAACCATTGTCATGTCTAAAGGGATGATGACAGTTATCTTTTCTGATCTTTCCTTTCCTCCCTACCTTCCTTTAATCCAGCAGGAGAGAAGGGCAGTTGAGTGAGCAGGAAGGGAGGTGAAAAAGTAAAGTGGGTAATTGTGAAGCAACCAACCAATTACCTTTTCCTACTGCAGGTTTCCTAAGCTGGACCAGGAAAGAAGCTTCACAAAACAAGAGATTGTATCCCATTCTATTGATTAAGGCATGTAACAAGACCATACATAGTCTAATATGTCAAGACAAATCCCTAATTTTTCACAGATGTCAAAATTCACATGATACTCATTCACTACTTAAATCTTTTCCCCTAAACCTAATGATAGAGACTGAGCTTAACATTTGTACTGAAGCTTCTTACTAACAGCTTTCTGAGGGATAATTTTCAGCTGTAACAGCCATTAAAACTTGATATTGAAATAAACACACGAAACAGTCTTTGGGATGCCTGGCTGGCTTAGTGGGAAGAACATGAGACTCCTGATCTTAGGGTTGTGAGTTTGATCCCCATGTTGGGTACAGAGATTACTTAAATATAAAATCTTTTGAAAAAGGAAAAAGAAACAGTCCTGTGGATACTTTCTCAAAACTAGCTAAAACAATATTTTAGTGAAGCATATTTAATCACGGCACTATTAAGAAAATATTATTTATAAACATTTTAGGGCATAAATAAAATACATTAGTACTAACAATACAGAAATAAATATAATAAAACATAAACTATAGTAATTTCTGCTTCCATTTTTATCACATTTTAAATGTATATTTGTATAATTTTTATAAATAGTCATACACAATCATGTATAAATAAATATGTTTAATCAAGAATACTTCTGGTTCACACAATGAGCAAATTAGAAATGGTTCTTTCTTTAAATAAAACTTCTTATTAGTTACCTTTTACTTCTACAAAATAAAAGATAGGAATTACAAAAATAAGATTATTGAGCATAAAATAATAGAAAATGAAAAAATTAACCAAAATGGTTACAAATAGCACAATCAGAATATATGTTTTTAGTAGTTGCTTTATGGAAATGAATTCTTTATGATGATTCAATGCTTACTTGATCCAGCATCTCATTTTCCATAGAAATAATGTTTGATTTACTTGCTACTTCTCTTCAGGTAGTACAAACTTTAACTAGTTTTAAGTACATTTTAATATTGAAACTATATTTGCCACTGGCAACTGAAACTGGAGGTTACTTAAAGTCTCAGAGATACCAGAATATTTGAAAACGTATTCAGTAAGTTATTGCTACAAACATTTCAATATTCAAATTGCAATATTTCAGAGGATATCTACATAGATTTTAGAAAACAGCTTAAAGATTTTAGTTTCTCAAGTATTTGTGACCCATAAATATCATATTCGCTGTTATAGTCATCAGTAGATATCAATTTTAACTTTTTGTGTAGTTGTACTATTTCATTTTCTTCATATTTCATCAAATGGTGTTATCTAGAGCACCAAAATAGGTGTAGTATTTTCTTGGCATCATAAAACTTTTTTTTAAAGTTTTTATCATAAATAACACTTCATCAAAAACTAATGATTTACTACATGTTGGCTAATTAAACTTAAAAATATTAAAAATAAATAAAAGAAAAAATAAAACTTTCTCTAAATGATAATATTATTGTATCTGATACAGAAAACAAAATTCTTCACTTGGAAATTTTGGTTTTTGACAAAGATGGGTTGATTGTGGGATTTCCAGTCAAACTTGGTCTTTTTCCTTGTAGGTTTTGAGATTCATATCTATGTCCAGAGATTATAATATCTTTAACAACAATAATATATTTTTCAAAAAAACCATAATCATACTTTCTTTTTAAAATAAATTTCTTAATCTCTTTGATGACATTTGAAGGGTATTCTTTAAGTCTTGAATTTCAGTTTCTGCAACATTTTGCTTACAACATTAATACTTTTTAAAATATGATAAATTAGAGCTAAACAAATATATATAACTTTTGATGTTTTTTCAAGTATTCATTGGCTTCTTTTCTAGAACGTATACATTTATTAGTGCCATCAAAAACTTTAAGAGTTTTTAACCTGCCTCTATTTTTATTTATTTTTATCATTGGATATTTTTAAATTTTAAAAATGTTTAAATTTGGGATGCCTGGGTGGCTCAGTGGGTTAAAGCCTCTGCCTTGGGCTCAATGATCCCAGGGTCTTGGGATCAAGCCCTGCATCGGGCTCTCTGCTCAGCAGGAAGCCTGCTTCCCCCTCTTTCTCTGCCTGCCTCTCTGCCTACTTGTGATCTCTGTCTGTCAAATAAAAAAAAAATTTAATGTTTAAATTTTTAAATCAGGTTTCTTATTTTAATTTCAGTACAGTTAACATACAGTGTTATCTTAGTTTGGGGTATACAATAGAGTGATTCAACACTTCCATACATCACCTGGAGCTCATCAACGACAAGTGCACTCCTACATCTCTGTCACCTTCTTCACACACCCCACCCCCACCAAATCCCCCCTCTTCTACTTGTGTTTTTAGTAACCTAATGTTACCAACTGCATTTCCTATTCCAAATTCAACAATGGCTAAATACTTATGTTTGGTAAATGTGTATCCAATGCTTTTTAATTTTTATTGAGGCTGAAAAGTGGTTTTATACTTTGTGCCATATAAAAAGCTGTTCAGAGTTACCAGAGAGTTTTGCTGTCTCATTTCCTCCCAGTTTAAAAAAATGCACAGAAATCAGAATACAGGATATTTTATCATTTTCAAACATCAACTGTTGCAAGTTGCTATGTTTTCCTTGCGCATTTTTGCTATTATTGTACCCAGAATTTAGATTTCCAGATTTTCTCCTGTAAGTGGTTACTAAAAATACATATATAATTGTTCTTTACTTAAGTCACCTACTGGACAGAACTGCCCCCAACTAGCTGCATGTAGAAATAACAAGACTTTGTCTGTTCTACGGGGCTTTGATTGTATGTGTATGTGGTATGTAGGAAGGAGCTAGCTTGTACTGGCTGGTGAAAGCCTACCATTAAATATTCAGGAATTTTGTGAACCCCTTGTTAAATTATTAGGAGCTTGAAATCAGCCTTATTAGTAGTGTTTGCACCATTGAAATCAGCAAGTGCCACAAATAGTTTTTCTTTTTTAAGAGAGGTTATCAGCACACCATTGATTATATCTAAAATGATTGAATAATAATTAGCATTGTTCACCTCATTTAATAATCTTGTTAATTCCATCTGCTATAATCTTGATTTTTGGTTTTATATTTCATCCCCTACATAATGTGCCATATTGTTATTTGTTGTTGATGTTTGTATTATGCTTAAGTGTCAGTGGTAATGTTATCCAATTTTGCTATGGTTTCTACTAAATGAAGGAGATTCCTATTGTCATTCAGTTTAGTTTATTCTCTGAATGCTCAAATGTTTTGCTAAATACATAATAATTTATAGTATACATTTACTACTGGCACATTAACAGTTTCTCATCTCCAAATAGTTTATTTCCTATAGCATCAAAATTATTTTTTTCAAAAGTTAAACACTTAATAAAATGATAGTGGTGCATTTTACTCCTCCTTTTTTTATGACAATTAAGTGACAAAATTTGTCATTCTGTGCCCCCATTCTCTTTATTCAGTTTTTTTTCCTTAAGGGATTTATAAAATAATATGTATATATATATATTTTGGAAGATTTCCTTCAGCTTAAAAACAAAGTAACAGGAGTGAGGATTTTTTTTTTTCAACATTAGCCGGAATTCTTACATGAGAAGTTTTCAAAAACTTCCTATCTGTGCTTTCTTCGAGAAGATAAACTTCTCCTATTCTATTGGAGATGGATAATCTCAACAAGAGAGTTCTGCTTTCAGTATTCAAATACAAGGACTTTAACTGGATCAACAGAAAGTGTATTTCATTTAATGGGTTCGATGTGCGTGTTTTTTCTCTCTCATTTTTTTAAAGAAATTCATTCATTCCCATTCACATAGAAAAAAGAGTAAATTCACCACTTGTCCCCTCTGTGAAGTCTGCTAGATTCTCCTGAGACTAATCATTTCCTTTTATTTCTTCCCCTGGCATTCAATGACCCAAATAATTTCTTTTTGTTTTTTGGATGGTGGATTCTCGTTTTCTGTTTTTCTGATCATGATACACTGTTGGGCAGAAATAATGTGATCATTTTATACATTTACTTTAGAATGTGTAAAGTTTTTAACTTTTATTCATTTAATGAGCCATTAGGCTTTAACAGCAATTAAAATTGTATGATAAAGTTTTCGCAGCATAATAATGTCTCTGATATAATTAGATCATTATGTGGTAATGGTAAATAAATATTACTCATTCTATAGTGATTCTATAGTGACTCATGTTAGATGAAAGTATTATTAGGCTTAAATGGAAACTCTGCAATATCATTCTAGTAAAATAGACAAGTGACAATACTGTTAACTACAAAATAAGACACAAAATTTAGCTACGTTTTACCAGCAGGGAATTTTTCTTTTTCATTCTGAGATATTTCCTGATGAGCTCATGAAATTTGTGAAAAGTAGATTCCAGTATTAGAAACATTGTTTATTGTTACATCAACAAAGTCTTTTGTTTGTTAAGCTCGTTGCCTCACTATCAAAGCAAAACAATATCTATGTATTCTATTACAAAAAGACATTTTACTTGATTAGTTAGGGAACTGTTATACTAAATATACAAATACCCTATCTTTGAAACCTAAAACAAGTTATAATAAAAATATAAAAATAGATCAAAATAATAAATGTGTCTACAATGTGACTGTCATTCTCTTAGTTGTCGTGACCTTGCATGGAACCCAACCTGGACACCTGTAAGCAGCAGATGTGCTCATGTTGGAGACGCACATTCATAGGGCCTAAAGACCACTTCATGAGCATAGTGTAAGAACTAACAAAGCAAGCATACTGTTACTACAAATAAAAACAAAATTTAAAGTAGTTAACTTGATCCATCTCTTCCTTCGCGATTTTCTCCATTGGTTTGCTTTCTATTTTTTCCCATAGAGTTATTTCCCTCTCTGGGATCATGACACTAATCATCATCTATATATTCCACCATTTTTTACATTAAATAAAACTTTTAAATTCTGTTAGATTTATTTTGATGCGTGATATATAGTAAGAATGTAACTTTCTCTCAAACTTTTATCTATTGTGTACTCACCCTTTATATAACAATCTTCACTCATTTCTTTTTTTTTATTTTTTTTTATTTTTTTAAGATTTTATTTATTTATTTGTCAGAGAGAGAGAGCCAGAGCGAGCACAGGCAGACAAAGTGGCAGGCAGAGGCAGAGGGAGAAGCAGGCTCCCTGCTGAGCAAGGAGCCTGATGTGGGACTCGATCCCAGGATGCTGGGATCATGACCTGAGCCGAAGGCAGCTGCTTAACCAACTGAGCCACCCAGGCGTCCCTCTTTACTCATTTCTTATATCATTTTTATCATAACAGCTCTTGATAGAGTCTTCTTCTGTAATATCTTTTTTATTTGTACCTATTCTGGTATTTTGTTCAGTATGGCCAAATAATAAACTGTTTTATTACTTGGCAAGATGACTCTTCATTCATTAAGCTTTGCTTCCCTTTTCCCATTAGACATTTTTGTCCATTTCTTCTTTTTTTTTTTAAGATTTTATTTATTCATTTGACAGAGAGAAAGAGAGAGATCACAAGTAGGCAGAGAGGCAGGCAGAGAGAGAGGGGGAAGCAGGCTTCCCGCTGAGCAGAGAGCCCAATGCGGGGCTCAATCCCAGGACCCTGAGATCATGACCTGAGCCGAAGGCAGAGGCTTAACCCACTGAGCCACCCAGGTGCCCCTGTCCATTTATTCTTTCAATGTATAACATAGGACTTGAAAGAGTGGAAATAAAGAGAGAAAAGGTATTTCAAGGAGAAAAATAGAGTAAAGGCAAAGAACTTCCACCAAGTCAATGGAAAGCAATGTTGAGTTTAAAAAGGAAGGTCATCTGTTTTTCTGATCTCCCCTGTCTTGGAGCTAAAATGTATCCTCTGATATCCTTATCAGATACCCTTACTCATCCATGTAAGAGAATAAGAGAAAGAAAAAAAAAATACATAAATACTCTAACAGAAATGTGTATGAATACTGAAGGCTTGCTACAGCACTTGCTTATATAATTTACTCTTTAACACATGCTAAGTAGAAAGTTTCTGCAAATATTCTGAGAGAGTAAAATTATCTAAATCCGATATTTGGTTCTTTCTAAACCTGATATATACTTCACACTGCCTTCCCTGGAAACCTTACCTCCTACCAACTTTCGTGAAGTGTCACATATTCTTTTAGTAAACCTGAGTCAAGATTCAAGGAAGCCCTGGTTTTCTAATTGAGAGGTTTGGGCTTGGTTTCATTTTGAGGTTTTGGGGATGATAGAAACTCAAAACAAAATGAAAGTTCTTTAAATCCTCAAACCTCCATTTTATAATAAATATTTTATAGTGCCCTCTGTTCTGCCCCAAATGAAATTTAACAATAAATTAACCTACCTATATACAGATTTTTAAAAATCACTATAAGACTAACTTTACTATAAAGAATAAATAGAAGGAAAGAAATTTATAACTTCAATATGTAAATGCTTGGTCACAGTCACACTGAAAGGTGTAAGGAAGTTGTTAAGATATTTGAAACTCTGTGTAGCAATCACAGTGAAAGAGACAGCTACAGAAGCAGATTAATGCTGTGCACGGTATTGGCAACTCAAAAACCTAAGTGTTTAGACTGTCAGTAATTTGATTTTCCAAAATGGTAAACCACTGTTGATAATGTTCAGTCTAAAATACAATATAACCCTTTCTTGAATTTTATATAGTTGCATGCTTGAAAAGGTCAGTGTTACATAAAGCAAGTTGGAGTTTGCCCTCATTTCATTGTACTCATCCACTTTCTGAATGCATTCCAGAAGCACTGAAACTCTTGATATTCCTAAGAGACAGATCCTCATGGACAACCAAGTGTGACACTCCCAGTGTTATAATGAGATGGAAGACTAGATTGATCATGATAATGTCAGGTCTGTTAGACAGAAATGAATGCAGATGGAAGTGGAAATGGGTGGAGGATCCCCTCCTCCACAAGATGACCTCTCAAACCAAAATTCCAAAACATGTAGGAAAAATGAACCTCTAGAAATTCAGCCAACAGAATCAACAATAAGAAGATAGAGTCATCCTCCCAAAAAAGATTTTTTTTAAGCATGATAGAATCTGAAAAAATTTCACCAAGTCATCCTCAATTAGCTTTGTAACTACATAAATAAAATATTTTCACTTACAAAAGTCTGCTATTTTTCAATAGGATACTTGTAAGGATGATTATGTACATAGAACAAGAGCTACAGCACCTGAGCTAGATTTTTATTGCTTTTTGTTGAGTAAGTCTCACATGCCACTTGAGGGAGAAAAAGGTCATTTCAAACCAAATTTTTAAGAAATTTAATTAACCAGTAAAATCTCAAGGAAATAGCCTCCTAGAAGTTCAGAATCAGAGACCTCAGAGTCTCTCGATACCAACCATGTCACCTGCCTAACCCACTTTCAGTGAAATCACTGCTCCTGTGGCTCGTGGTCCTTTCTGACTGTAAATAAAGTTCTTTGTCACACTAATTAGAACATGACAGTGAGTGAAGTGAAGCCAATGAATCCTGGCTCTGTCATTCATCAGCTGTATGAACTTGAGCAAATTATGTACCCTCTTTGCATCTCTATTTTTTTCACCTGATAAATGGGGATAATAATAGTACTTATTGCTCTGGTTTTTCATAAGAACTGAAATGAACTTTTATGAAGGGCTTCAGACACCTGGAAAACAGTCCATACTACATAAACATTGCAGGAATTCCAGCCTTAGTCCTCACTGCTAGAAAACTGCTAGAGTCCCAGCTAAGGATCTCAGTTCTTCGCATGATTTTTCATATTGCATGATCTTTATTCTCTTTCCATCCTTATCAGGCTCCAATTTGGCAACAATTCTGAAGAGTGGGTTCCTAGATTAAATCTATATCTCAGGTGGGTTCTGACCTGTGCCTCATAGAATGTGTTCATGTAGCAACCTAAAATCAGTGCCAACTCTACTTCTACTAATATGTCCAAAAATTTATTCATATAGGAATCTGGAATGTCAGTTGACAAAATGAGGTGCCCAAGAAATTTTCTTCATATTTTTATAACCGAACTCAGTTTATACTGTGAGTCCCCACACTCCTGCATAATAAAGACATACTTTGAGTTAATTCAAATGCAAGCTCCTCGGCTTGCCCAGGGCTGCATCAGAATTTTGGGGGTCACTAGGTTCACAGGACTCATAGGGTCAAAGTATCAGGATGGAGGGGAGAGAATATCTGATTGTTGGTGAGTGTCTACACTATCATCCATTCAGAGGTCCTGGTTCCCTTCCAGACCTCAGTCATTGGTCATTGGCAGACCAGTATGTCGCCCCTTTGCCCTACGTTGTCATTCCCATCATTAAGACCTCTTTAAGACCCTGATTCTCCTCTGAGTCACACCTCCATGTGGGAAAATTCCACTGTAGGGCACTGCTATGATCTGTGGGAAACTTACATTCTTTAATCCTAAACTCCTTTGCTGCTGCAATGCCATGCTCTAACATAAGGAACTCGGTGAAGCTTACAGTACCCAGACAACAGTCAGGCTGCCCCCTTAGGACAATGGTGGGGCTGGGACTTGCCTTTTGCCACTCACACCCCCAAACACGGACAGGACAGAAGCTTGAGCCTCCTCAAGCTTATCCAGTTTCCTAAATCCTCAGTTCACTCCCATTACCCTAGAAAGCCACCAGATCTTATCATACCCCCCCTGCTTCTCTCCATCATTCAGGGCAAGAAATTTTTGTTTATTTTTGTGAAGGAGACACTGACTCTGATTCATCATGTATTCTTCCAAATGGGATGAGGCTTTTTTGAAACAATGATCATCTGTTAATTTGATAACACTTTTAAAGTCTACTTTCTCCCATGGAGCCTCTTTCCCAAGGATAAGAAGGCAAAATGTTTATCTCCGCAAATTGAAAAGAGGGAGAGAGTTGGGGGAAAGCGGAAACATGAAAAAAACACATCAGTTAGAATAACAGAATTTCTCACCTTATTACCTTTTGTGATGACAATGAATCAAATTGAGGCAATTCTACAATCAAGTAAAATATTTTCTCAGCCCCAGCTGTAGGTCAGGCTTCATGCTTGGTGCCAGGGGCACAAAGATGAATGAGACCAGGCCTCATTGCCATCACTCAAGGATGTCTCATTTTCTCCACTTCTTCCTCTGCTTTACTTAAGATTATGTAATTTTTCAGCCATATTACAACTTTTTCACCTGTTTCCCTGATTCAAATCTCATTTTCCAGTTTTATGTGCCCCCTACTAATCCTTCACATTTACTGAAACATAAACCTGATCATACCATTCTTTTACTGAAAAGTTTACAGTGGTTCCCATCATTTTGGGGACAACATGCTAGGCACAGCCCTCATTCCTAAAAATATTATTTCATCTAGGGACGCCCGGGTGGCTCAGTTGGTTAAGCAGCTGCCTTCAGCTCAGGTCATGATCCCAGAGTCCTGGGGTCCTGGGATGGAGTCCCGCATCGGGCTCCTTGCTCGGCAGGGAGCCTGCTTCTCTCTCTGCCTCTGCCTGCCTCTCTGTCTGTCTGTGCTCACTCTCTCTGATAAATAAATAAAATCTTTAAAAAAAAATTTTTATTTCATCTAGTTCTCAAAGCAATGCCATCAGGTAGCTATTGTGACCTCAATTTTATAAACAAGGAAATTGAAGCTCAGAGAACTTAAGCCATCCTGACCAAGTTACAGAGCCAGCAGAATTAGGGCTCAAAATCAGCATTCTTTTTCTAGACCCACTGTCTTTACACAAGATCGAATGTTCTGGTCTCCTTCATTCATTTCCCCTCTGACATTAAGGAGAGATATAGATAGTAAGAATACCACTACCATTTTACCATGACTATCACTACATTACTACCATGACTGTCACTATAACAAGCACTTAGGACTTTGGATCTCGTGCCCTCATTTATCTTCAAAATGAAGAAGGAGGAAGAAGGAGGAAGAAACTTACCAAGTTGGCCAAGTCTGTCAATCAGCCAAATGAACCTTGGCAGTCCATGGGTGACAAATTTTGAGCCAAGTCACCCTTGCATGCAGTACATTTTATCCAAAGACTTACAGATAAAATACTCAGTGACCTGTTCCAGTTTATACACCGTCATTGTGAAAGTAGAATGGAAATTCCAGTCTCCTGAATCTTCTGTCCACTAAGCCAAAACGCAGCACACAAATCCACTAATCTAAGCAAACAGAAACCTTTCAGTAAGTTAGCCCCGTGTAACAGGCAACTTAACACATTTGAATGTTTTAAAATATGACATTAATCACATCTCTAGGAGGCATGTGGTACCGCTAAATGGCGATTCACAAGCAAACCTCAAAAACACCAACGTTGTTTATGACTGTAAACCTCACTCAAAATTTGTTCCCAAGTGGTTTCAATATTCAGTTGGAAGAGTGACAGTTGGAGTTAATGGTTTTCTTTTCTCACTTTTCTTCAGAAACCAATCCATCTCATTACTGCAGTGCTCTGCAACCTTTTTAAGCCCATGACCCCTTTGGATAAGCCTGAAAATCTCATGACACCATTCCCACCACCTCTGACTTCCATTCTGACTAATGAGATTAATGTGTGCAGAAAAGACATTTATTTTCCTGTGCATCATGTCAGATAAGAAAAAAAAAACAATAGCTTTTAATGTTCCAAATTATTATGTGAAAAAGGCATTTTGCTTTCCAAATATAAAAATGTATTTTGACATTTTTTCCAAATCATATATCATCCACTCATAACACCCGACTCCACTCCTCCCAGCTACTACATTAATTATATGCTTCCACCTGTTAATCTTTGGCCTATTTTTGTGTAATACTGATGTTCAGTTTAAGGCTCTTACTAGATCTACAATTGTCTAAATTTTTAAAAAGATCTTTTAAGATTTTATTTACTTATTTGAGAGCAAGAGAGAGTGAGAGAGAGCATAAGTTGGCTAAGAGGCAGAGGGAAAAACAGGGAGCCCAATGCAGGACTGACTCCCAGGACTCTGAGATCATGACCTGAGTCTAAGGCAGATGCTTAACCAACTGAGTCACCCAGGCACACTTACAATTGTCCAAATATTTACAATATTTGCAATCCATAAATTTCCAGCTAAAAAGAGAATCAAGCAATAGAAATGAAATTCACAGACTCAGAGAATATCCAGGTGTTGGGGGTCCCAAGAGATTATTGGTCCCCATTGCCCCCAATTGGACCCCATTGGTCCCCACCCCAGACCTACGGAGGAATCTGGATCTTTGGCCGTTTGGCCGAGGGATCCAAAGCACCCCAGCTGATTCTAATAATCGCTTGGTGTAGGGAAACAACTGGTAACACAGTTTCACCCTATTATTTGACAGGTGAGGAAACAAATGCAAAGAGAGTGAGTGCAGCTCAGTTCACAGACCTAATTTTACTTTCTACTCGTTATAAAACCAACTTTTTTTTTTAAAGATTTTATTTATTTATTTGTCAGAGAGAGATAGAGAGAGAGAGCGAGAGCAAGCACAGGCAGACAGAGAGGCAGGCAGAGGCAGAGGGAGAAGCAGGCTCCCTGCCGAGCAAGGAGCCCGATGTGGGACTTGATCCCAGGACGCTGGGATCATGACCTGAGCCAAAGGCAGCTGCTTAACCAACTGAGCCACCCAGGTGTCCCTATAAAACCAACTTTTAAAAAGTCTTTGGAATTTTATTTTCATGATCAGCTCTGATTTCTAGTGAGAAAAAATATATATTTTTACAATCACCTTATCTTCCTCCTTTTTCCAAACATTGCCTGGACAGCAACAAATGATAGATGGAATGCATTTCCTTATCTCCTCCAACAAAATAGTGGTAAAGGAAGAAAAGGCATAAACCAGTGAGGAAAAGGGGACGCTTGTTCACACTTTGGGAAGATGTAAAGCAGATGGTGGAGTGGCACCTGATGTGGCCGAAGAAAAAGCTTAATCCCAAATTCATACTCAAGGGGAAAACCAATTAGAAGTGGACGGATTTGGAGGACCTGGGTGGCTCAGTGGGTTAAGCCTCTGCCTTTGGCTCAGGTCATGGTCTCAGGGTCCTGGGATCGAGTCCCGCATCCGGCTCTCTGCTCAGCAGAGAGCCTGCTTCCTCCTCTCCGTCTGCCTGCCTCTCTGCCTACTTGTGATCTCTCTTTCTCTGTCAAATCTAAAACTCTTAAAAAAAAAAAAAAAAAGTGGACGGATTTGCCCTGGGGGAACTCATGAGCAGCTACAGGGACACATGGCCAGGGGTAAGGCTTAAAGCAAAACAAGTGCATGGAAGGCTTGGAATTCCAGATGTGTATTCCCATACCACCTTCCCCCTTCCCATGCAGAGATGCCAGCAGCCAAAGGCTCCACTCCCCACAACTGACAGCCAGATTCTATTCTCCAGTGAAAGTGAAAGGGATTAAGCATATTACTCCTGATCTCAGCTCAGGTCTTGATCTCAATGTCATGAGTTCGAGCCCCGTGTAGGGCTCTGTGCTGGGCATGGAGCATATGTTAAAAAAAAAAGAAAAGAAAAGAAAAAGAAAAAAGTGAAAGGGAAGACTTTTGTTCAGAAGCACCAAACACAGCAGAATGTGACAGTAAGGTAACAAGGTAGTAAAAGGGGCAGTCAAGTGAAAAATTTGCATCCTGAATGACTGAACCATCAAGCTTAACTAGTTGCCCACTTCCAGGAGGAAGTTGAAGAATTCATCCCTAGAGATACTGAATGACTACTACCTACTGAAATTGTGTGTACGTGTTTTGGGGAGGGAAATAGATATGCACCAATGAAATAGCCAGTTCTCTAGCAAATAACCCTAAGAGATGACAGCCTTATGTCTGACAGCTTCTATGTTAGTTTGCCAGGGCTGCCATAACCACATACCACAGACTGGTGTCTTAAACAGTAACAGTTTGTTTTCCTGGAGTCCTAGAAGTCTGAGAACAAGGTGTCAGCAGGGTTGGTATCTTCTGAGATCTCTCTCCTTTGCTTGTAGATCATTTTCTTCTCTCTTTGTCTTCACATGATCCTCTGTTGGGGTCTTAATCTCCTCTTGAGGACACCAAGCATACAGGATGAGGGCCTACCCATATGGCCTCATGTTACCTTAATTACCCTTTTTTTTAAAAGAAATTATTTATTTCTTTATTTGATGGAGAGAGAGTGAGAGAGCACAAGCAGGGAGGGCAGGGGGAGCAGCAGGCAGAGGGAGAGGGAGAAGCAGGCTCTCCATTAAGTGGGGAGCCTGATGAGGGGCTCAATCCCAGGACCCTCGGATCATGACCTGAGCTGAAGGCAGATGCTTAACTGACTGAGCCACCCAGGTGCCCTATCTTTAATTACCTCTTCAAAGACTATTTCCAAATATTGTCACATTCTGAGGTACTGGGGATTAGAATTTCAATGTAAGAATTTGGAGAGAACATAACTAAGTCTATAATAGCTTCTCAAAGAGTTTTAACATTTTATTCATAATCATGGCAATCAAGGATCATTAGACACATGAAGAAATTTCTCTAAAACACACACACACACACACACACACTCATTCACTCAAATCTCAAAGATAAGTAACAGGGGAAAACTTCAAAGATATTAATTAATATCTTTGGAGAAATACAAGAAAATCTTAAATTGATAAACCCAGAGCTGAGTATTATAGAAAAAGGAACAATAAAAAACAAAGAACTTGAAACATTAAACTATGATAACAAAATATAAATAAACAAGTAAATGGAGAAAAGAAAAAGTCAAGAAAAACCCTCAGAGAATGGAAGCCCTCGCAAGGTAAGAAATTAGACACATGAAAGCAAAGATGAAGAATAAGAAACTCAACCTAAGAGGTTAAAAATATGATTACTAGGCATTCAGAAAGAGTAGAGAAAAATGGAGAGGGAAATATCATCAAAGAAATAGCGCTAAATTTTCTCAAATCTGTATCTCTTATCTGTGTCTTCCCTTTGAACTTCAGACTTGAATGCCCAACTCAGCTGCCTCTTCAATATCTCCATCTCAATAAATGAATATTTTAATTTTTGTTTAGTCAAAAAAATCTCAACAAATACCTCATACTTTATAAAAAATTAAAAATTGGGGCCCCTGGGTGGCTCAATTGGTTAAGCATCCAACTCTTGATCTCAGCTCAGGTCGTGATCTCAGGGTTCTGGAATAGAAACCCTGTCATGCTCTGTGCTCAGCAGGGAGCCTGCCTAAGATTCTCTCTCTCCCTCTGCCCTTTCCTGCACTCATGCATGTGCTCTCTTTCTGTCTCTCTTAAAGTAAATCTTTATTAAAAATTTAACTAAAAATTAATCATAGACTGAATGTAAAATATAAAGCTATCAATGTTCTAAGAGAGAAAGCTGAGAGAAAAATCTGCACAACTTGGGTTTGTCAGTTTTTTCTAATATGAATCCAAAAACATATTACATAAAAGAAAATGGATTTTATCAAAGTTAAACACTTTTGTGCTAAAGGGGCATCTGGGTAGTTCAGTTGCTTAAGCATCTGGCTTTGGCTCAGGTCATGATCCTAGGGTCCTGGGATTGAGCCCTGAGTCAGGCTCCCTGCTCAGCAGGGAACCTGCTTCTCCCTCTCCCATCACCACCCTGCTTGTGCTCTCTCTCAAATAAATAAATAAATAAAATCTTTAAAAAAAATTTTTTTAGTCTATGAAAGGCACTGTTAAGAAAAGAAAAAGAGCTATAGATGGGGAGAAAAATATTTGCAAATCACATATCCAGTAAAAGACTTTTGTCCAGAATATATAAATGTCTTAATTCTATAATAAAAAACAAAGAAAAAAATCAGTTTTTTAAAAATGAACAATCTAAATGGACACCTCACCAAAGAAGATATATGTATGGCAAATAAGTATAAGAGATGTTCAACATCATCTGTCATAAGGGCAGTGCAGATTAAAACCGCAGGGAGATACTAGTACATATATACTAAAATGGCTAAAATTTTAAACTCTGCAGTATCATGTGCTGATGTGATTCAATAGCAGCTAAAACTCTCAGAGACTGCTGAGGGGAAGGCAAAAACACATACAGCCATTTTGAGAAAAAGTTTGGAAGTATCTTTTGACAATTATGGTAAGGAGGGAGGGTCAGATCTCTTGGTGTCAGAGAAGGAAGAGAAGTCACAAACAAGCAAAAGGTTATGTTACAAAGAACCCAACAGTGCTGTGTTGCAATGGGAGGTCTCAGAGAGATTTTGTACATACATCTATACAGATGGGTAGAAACAAAAATAAATATAGATTTGTGTGTATGCATGAGTTATATAGATAGTTAAATAGACAAGTATGTCTGTCTGCAAGGCTGCTTACAAGTCCCAGAAGCAGTGAGAAAATCCCAGTAGCAACCTAATACCTAGGCCTTGGTTTTGAAATACCAGTCTGTAATAAAGAAACAAAAGTTTCTTGGACAAGTGGTTTATTCCAGTATTGAAACAAGGAAAATACGGGATAAGCCTGGGAACATTTTCTGGTGTCATAAAGGAAGGAAGTGTTATTTTTTTAAAAAGCGGGGGGGAGAGGGCACCTGGGTGGCTCAGTCCTAGCATCTGCCTTCACCTCAGGTCATGATCTTAGGGTCCTGGAATCAAGCCTCACATTGGGCTCTCTGCTCAGCAGGGGTCCTTCTTCTTCCTCTCCCTTACCATTCCCCCTGCTTGTGCTCTCTCTTTCTTTCTCTCAAATACATAAATAAAATCTTGAAAGAAAGAAAGAAAGAGAGAAAAAAAGGAAGAGAGAGAGAGAAAGAGAAAGAAAGAAAGGAAGGAAAGAAGAAAGAAAGAAAGAAAACTCACCAGGCTACATTTTGTGGTAGAAATTATAAGCAAGTATATGTCTCACTGACCATGCTTTTTCTTCCACATCTTGTGGTCACCTCGAGAACTTTTAGAATAATTCCAACTGACAAGTAGAGTTTAATTTCCCTTTTGGGGAGCTAGGAGTATACTGAGGAACAGGAAGGCTAACCAAATATCACTACAGATTTCTGATTTTAATGAAGTCTACTAATGACATCTCACAGTTAACAACCCCTAAAATCCTCTAGATGAATAACCCCAAGAAGTCCCAAGCCATGAAACTCCCTCCATTGACCTGACATTGTCAGAACTTATCTGAGCACTGGGAAGATGTCCCCCTATGCTGACTAAGGCAACATGTCTCCATAGTTGCCACCGTTTCTTCTCCCTTAGTACATGCATGACATTCCACATTGAAGATGGAGTCTATCCTTCCATCTTTTTGACTTGGGGCTGTCTCATGACTGCTTTGACCAAGAGTCGTATGGAGAAGATTAGAGCACCACATATATGAATGAAGAAGCCATGTTGGACAACCAGCCTAGCTGAGACTTCACATAACTCCAGCCCCAGCCCTACCAGACTGCAACTACATAGAAGACCCCAAAGAAGAACCAGCAAGTGAGCCAAATCAACACACAGAACCCAGAGATATTCATCAATTGTTTCAAGACATTACATTTTCTCATGACTTGCTATGCAGCAAAAAATAGCAGGAATCTTGTTGGTGTCACTTGACCCTGACATGTGGAGAGTACTGGAGACCACTGGTCAAACGAATTATTGAGGTATTTCACAGGAGAGAAGTGGCAAACTCAAAGCATCCTCGCATTCTCTTCTTCAGCATTGCCCCCAGACTTTTCAAGAACAGGGGAGGGAAGATGTCTGCCTCTTGGTTTGCCTTCAGTAAAGGAGAGATTATAAGAAAGGAAATTTCAAAGCTCTAGAGAAAGAAGGCACTGCAGAGGGTAGGACTATGGGTAAGATGGAGTGGGGGGAATTCCAGTCACAAGGGGTAGTCCCAGTTCTCTTTCACCTCCATGCCCTACTCATACTTTTTTCTTCTAGAATGCTTCCCCCACCCCCATAACCACCATTCATCCCAGCAGAGTTTAATTCTTAACCCAGTGCTTCTTTAGCACTCTCTTACTCATAGCACTGTGATTCTTTCTTCAAATATCTGTCTTTCCCAGTTGACTGTGGGTCCCTTGAGGGCAGAGGATATAGCTGTCATCATCCTGTTTTTTTTTTTCTGTTCTGTCCTCCTAGCCTCTACATCAAGAATGTTTATTGACTGAATGATGCATTTTGGAAATAGGCTGTAGCATAGTCTTCCAAATGTGTATGTCAAAACACAGAAGAGTGTGTTTTGCTAATAATATTTGAAGGCAGAAATAATCCTTGCTATTTTTTTGTTTGTTTGTTTTCTGATCTCAGAATAAAAGTCAACAAACTCAAATGTCTGCAGAGGCAAGACAGGGAAAGTACATGGGAGAAGCAGGCCAGTCAGAGAGCACATGGTTCATCCAGGGACAGCCGCTGTCACTCACTCCAGTAAAGGGCTCTCCAGTGGGCCCAGTGTCGCTTCTGGAACTATTATTTCAAGAGAAACCAAAAATCCAGATTTTATGTGAAATGCCGACCAAGCCAAGCATGTCATCAAGGCAAATCACATCTGTGGTCTGAAGTTGGCCCATATCTGGCCAGTTAACAATCTCTAACTAAGAAATACTTTATCCTATCTCTACTCAAGTGTATTCCCACAAGAAAGGCTTTTTTGACACTAAACTAGCACCCTGTACACACACACACACACACACACACACACACACTGTAGACACGCATACACACTCATTTTCAATCCCTTTAAGCAGCTGCTTAATTTTTCTTCATACCGATTATCGCTATCTGGTATTATTCTCTATATTATTTTGTGTTTTTGTTTACTTTGTGTCTCTGCTACTGGAACGTCAGCCCCGCTAGAACAGGGTCCCTATTTTGTTGACTTCTTTAGCCTCAGTCCACATAACAGTACCTGGCACATGCAAAGGACTCCACATAAATGGCTTCAATATTGAGAGTTCCTGTCTGCTTTTCTGCTGGATTTATGCCCATCCCACATACCCAAATGCATCATATGAGAGTTTCTTGCAAACTTTCCCCCTCTGGTCCTGAGCTATGATTTCACTCTTTGGGCTACTGCCTTCTAGACTGGTGAGCGGGGCTGACACTATCAAATGAACCTCCAAAGCCCGTGACAGCTGCAAGTCACCCAGCCTTCTCAGCCCTTCAGGGTCTTAATAAGAGTTTCCTAAGAATAAGATACATTCAGCCCTAAACAGTACCTTCACATTTCAAAAAGGAAAGAGTCTTTCTGTCAAATAAATAAAATCTTAAAAAAAAAAAAAAAAAAAGAAGAGGAAGAAAAAGAAGAAGAAGAAGAAGAAGAAGAAGAAGAAGAAGCAGCACCTGGGTAGCTCAGTCAGTTAATCATCTGCCTTCAGCTCAAGTCATGATCCCAGGATCCTGGGATCAAGCCCCACATCAGGCTCCCTGCTCATTGGGAGGCCTGCTTCTCCTTCTCTGTCTCCCACTGCTTGTATTCCCTCTCTCACTGTGTCTCTCTCTGTCAAATAAATAAAACCTTAAAAAAAAAAAAAAAACGAAAGATAAAGGGGTACCTGCGTGGCTCAGTCTGTTAAGCAGTTGCCTTTGGCTCAGGTCATGGTCCCAGGGTCCTGGGATCCCTGGAGTCAGGCTATGCACTCAATGAGCAGCCAGCTTTGCCCTCTCCATCGCTTGTGCTCTCTTGTGCATGCTGTCTGTCTCTCAAATAAATAAATAAAATCTTAAAAAAAAAAAAAAA
>ML109152.1:0-60438 GCA_003697995.1 Taxidea taxus jeffersonii
AGCAGGGAAAGCCACAGGAGAACTCATTGAAGGGGAAGTAGTATAGGAACTAGCACTTCAGACATTGGGTGCCCTGTGATGGCAGGCGTCAGTCCCTCTCTCTCCCTGTTTCTTCTTTTTCTCCTCTCTATTTGGTGGTGAGAAAGATGGTTCCAACAACCCAGGCCTGAATGTTTCCATTTGGTAACCCAGGCAATCAAGACAGCCAGTCTCAAATCTCCAAATTAAATTATTTCAAATCTCCAAATGAAATTATTCAGACATAAGTCGTGTGCTTATATTGAGCAAATAATGTGATGTGCTGGTTATTTTCCATGTATCATAAAAATGAAAATTCAAACAACCCAAAGACCATTTGGTGAGTATACTTACTATAAAGACTCAAATTGATATGAGAAGCACTTCTGAAAAAAATGAAGTCCTGATCAACACAAAAATTTTTGGTTTTACTTTTGTCTTATAGTTATAGCAACAATGTGGTTTTGATTTTTTTTAAGATTTTTTATTTATTTATTTGAAACAGAGAGAGATCACAAGTAGGCAGAGAGGCAGGCAGAGAGAGGGGGTGGAGGAGCAGGCTCCCCGCTGAGCAGAGAGCCTGACATGGGACTCGATCCCAGGACCCTGAGATCATGACTTGAGCCGAAGGCAGAGGCTTAACCCTCTGAGCCACCCAGGCGTCCCTGTGGTTTTGATTTTAAAAGACACTTAAATATATAACAACTTGTTTATTTAAAACATTTTTCTAATTCTTTCATTTAACTCAATAAATTACTTACTAGTTTTTCTACCACATGCTGCTAATTAACAATATGATCCTTGGCTGTGTTTTCTTCAAGGGCTTTGATCTTTCTGGGTAATAATGTCATCACCTTGCATCTACTGCAATTTGCTACTGATAGCTTTTGCATTTGCTAATACACCCTCAGTATATTGATTCTAAAGTGACCTAAACAAATAGCAGGAATGTACAATTGTTAACAGTGGGAGAAAATAAATGACTTGACAAATCAGCTTTTAGTATTTCCTGAGTTGTATAATAACATGGTTCAAAACTAATTTAAAAATGTTTCATGATTCAGTAAAAACTTTAATCATTCTGTCAAGCAGAACTTTAACTCTCCTTTACACTTGAAAAATCAAAACTGATACTGAGGGACACCTGGGTGGCTCAGTTTGTTAAGTGGCTGCCTTTGGCTCAGGTCATGATCCCAGCGTCCTGGGATCAAGTCCCACATCGGGCTCCTTGCTCGGCAGGGAACCTGCTTCTCCCTCTGCCTCTGCCTGCCTCTCTGTCTGTGCTTGCTCTCTCTCTCTCTCTCTGACAAATAAATAAATAAAATCTTTAAAAAAAACCTGATACTGATATGATAAACTTATCCCACTGCAAGGTCATAAAATGTCTTTAGGTTAAACATTGAGAATAGTTGATGAGTTGTGAGCTAATAAATACTTAAAAATTTGAAAATCAGCACACACTGATAAACTTTATTCTGAATATGTGATATGTGAGCAACACAGTTTATTATTCATAGATCAATGATTCATTAATATTTTGAAGATTTGGCAAGAAGATCCTGAAACAACAGGAAAAAATACGCCCATTCATAGAAATTAAGCAGATATTTAAAATGCTAAGCAGACTAAAACTTGAAAAGCATTTTCATATCCATTACTACCTTTGGTTCTTATAAACTTATAGTCATTATTGTTATAATTTGAACAATACAGTTATGATTGGGAAATATTACATAATAAAAAAGTGGCAAAACAGGAATCATATTCAAGATATTCTGAGCTTAATTTTATGACTTTTGTTCTATGCCACACTTCTTTCTATTTGTAAGTTATGTTATTTTCTGGATGTTTAGTACTATTTTAGCATGCTTTACAAAAAAGAGAGTATTATTTATACTATATGTACATAATATTACATTTGGAAACAATGTATTTTTTAAAAGATTTTATTTATTTGACAGAGAGAGAGATCTCAGGTAGGCAGAAAGGCAGGCAGAGAGAGAGAGAGAGGAGGAAGCAGGCTCCCCGCTGAGCAAAGAGCCCAATGCGGACTCGACCCCAGCACCCTGGGATCATGACCTAAACCGAAGCCAGAGGCTTTAACCCACTGAGCTACGAGGTGCCCAAGAATGGCCTTTTAAATGTATCAAGACATGAAGCCTTTCTACCAACACTCAGCAATATTGCACATACCAACGTTAACATCTGAACTTGTTAAGGTGACAACCCTCAGCTCAACACTAAGCTTTTACAGATGTTCAGCATTTTTCCAACTTATTCAACTTATTAATTTTTCTTGAATTATTTATTTAGAAGCACTAGAGTGGTTGTCAGTTCTTTTTGACAAGGCCACATGTTTCAGAAATCTAATTCTTATACTTTTCTCTGCTATTTGGTGATGAGATGTGTAGTTTAAGTGCCTTCACCAGTACCTTGTCTTCCACTTTTATATTTCACTTGCAAATTATTTAAAACATGATCATTGATTGCTCTTCACAGAAGTTGACCCTTAAAAAGATGAAGAACATTTTGGAGGGCCTGGGTAGCTTAGTTGGTTAAGCCTCTGACTCTGAATTTTGGCTCAGGTTATGGTCTCAGAAACCTGGAACTGGGCCCTGGTCAGCCCCCCAACTCTGCAGGTAGTCTACTTGTCTCCCTCTGTCCCTGCCTCTGCCCCTACCCTGCTCAGGCTCTCTCTCTCTCTGAAATATGTAAATAAATCTTTTTAAAAAGATGAATATTTTGTGTTAATCCTTCTCTTATCATAGAGGGGTCATACATAGACTTTAATTATCAGGACATTTTTGATGTCTTATATGGAGAGCTATAGACATTCTCTCACCACCACCAACAACAAAACATTTGTCATATTTTTTGGAAACATCGGTGTTTATATGCTTATTGATCCATATCTATACAAGAAGAGGGTCTAAGAATAATTGATTCCAGGTCATAACCCACTGATTTAGTTGGTAAGAGAACAAAATGAAAACTTACTAAAGTCAAAGTTGGCAGGATTGCTTGATAATATCAAACAGTATCAGATTCAGTGATTTCATCCAAGAAAAAAATGACTTTGAAATAAATACTAAGCTTTAGAAACCCTGATGTAATAGTTGCATTGTTGTCCCTAAGCAATTTCAGTTTGTTAATCATGTTATCAAAAAGTATCCTTTGTATGTTTTCCAAACTGTTTGGCTATTCAAACAAGCCACCAGTTGAAAGAGTTGTATAATTAACTTTGTGAATAAAAGTCCTAACCAAAACATTTAGAACATATATGCAATAATAAAATAAATATTCTACAAGTTTCTGCTTATTTTATGTCAAATATATTTCCTTCTTATAAAGACACAATGTTAGTGTATCCATTAAATATGTAGACTATCTTTTTACTTAAACGTGATTCTTTTTTTAAATATTTATTTATTTGAGAGACAGAGAGTACATGAGCAGGAGCAGAGGGAGAGGGAGAGGGAGAGAATCTCAAGCAGATTCCCTGCTGAGCACAAAACCCCATGTGAGGCTCAGTCTCATGATGCTGAGATCATGAACCTGAGATCATGATCTAAACCAAAATCAAGAATTGGATGCTTAACCAATTGAGCCACCCAGCCATCCCTACTTACATGTTATTCTTAAACCTACATGCAGTATCTCTTCAATGTCTATTACTTAATATGACTTTATCATTCAGTTTAGATTTGCTATATAACATCACCTAATAAATCCCATCCTGCTTTAAGCTAAAAAGAAAGAATTTGGTGGTCTGCAACTAATAACCTGAACAATAAAATAATGGTTATTAAAAAAACAGAATTTAATATATGATCTAATTGATCAGTGAGAATTAGCATTAAATTATAGGATCTTTGGTAGCTCTGGATACTAGCAGAAAAACAGATACCTAAAATGAAGTGTCAGCCAAGGACAAAGCTCTGTTTGAATTGTGGGACTATTACCCCACAATGCTGTGATGGGCATGTGAGATGTCAGGAATGTAGAGTGGGTTGGCCATTTCTACCTGCATTATACAAATTAGTAATTGAAAAATTACAAAGTCTAATTTTAATTTCTTCTGAATTATGGTCATAAAGTATGTATATTTTTATCACTGACTGAAAGTAATTCCTGATCTTTATGCCATGTGGATCAGGGCAAAGGGAAAAGAAAATCAGCCACAGAATTAGGTCCTGAATATTGCTGTATATACTATATAGCTGTCTTTCTTTTTATGCAGAATATAAGACACAACACAAAAGCTGAACCACTGCCAAGTGAAATGTTAACTTGAGATACTCAAGGAAACCCACCATGTCCTTGCAGGAGACTCTATCTTTAATCTGCCTTGATTAGAGATCTTATAATGGCATCACCTAAAGCATTTGCTGAGCAGAGATATGTCAATGTTCTCTTCTGTGTAGATTCAGATGACAATATGCCCCAGAGATCCATGTATAACTCAAATTGAGAAGAGAAAACTTACACATCAACATTATTACATTTTTTTTAGTTAATTTTAGAAAAGAACTGGGAAATATAAGTCAAATGGATGCTGAAGGTATTAAATTAGAAAATAAGGAATGCACTTCTCATTTGGGTCATAATTATTAAAAAGACATGATGAAGCATCTCAATAAGTGCAACAGAAGACTAGAAAAACTGTCAACTGTCATTCATGGTAAAAAGCCTCTGCAAGCTATTAAGGAAAAAGTGAAAAAACAAATAAACAATTGCTTAACATTATACTTACTTGTCAGAGACTGCTTTCATTCAAAGAATGGGAACAAGACAAGAATGTTCTCTTTCTCTATTCTTCTTCAACTTTGTACTTATGGTCTTAGCCACTGTAAGAACACAAGAAAAAATAAATAAAAGGCATATAATTTAGAAATGCAGAAACAAAACTTTCTCTATTCACAAATAAAGTGATTTTCTATTTAGCATATCCCCCAATGTGTACCAAAAACCTTCAAGAACTTATTAGTGAGGTTAACAAGCCAATAGGATAGAATATCAATATTAAAGTATCAATTGTATCTTTATATGTTAGCAATGGACAATTGAAACTTATTAGTGAGGTTAACAAGCCCATACGACAGAATATCAATATTAAAGTATCAATTGTATCTTTATATGTTAGCAATGGACAACTGAAACAGAACTGTTGATGGTATTCTCAAAACTCGAAATATTTACGCATCTAGAAAAAGGCACATGTCATATAAGCTGAAAGGTACAAAACACTGAGTTTAAAAAAAAAAAAAAACTCTAAGAAAACCCAAGTAAATAGATATTCCAAGTTTGTAACAAGGAAGACTTGATTTTTTTTATATTATTATTAAATTCCAATTAGTTAAGATTAAATTCCAGTTACTTACCATTCATTAGCACACAGTGTAATATTAGTTTCATATACACAATTTGGTGATTCAGTAGTTCTATTACACACCCAGTGCTCATCACAAGTGCACTCCTTAATCCACATTACCCCTTTCACCCACTCCCCTACACTCTTTCCCTCTGGTAACCATAGTTTGTTCTCTATAGTTAAGAGTCTGTTTCTTGGTTTATCTCTCTCTCTCTTCCTATTCTCCTTTGTTTTGTTTCTTAAATTCCACATATGAGTGAAATCATTTGGTATTTGTCTTTCTCTGACTTAATTTGCTTAGCATTATACTCTCTAGCTCCAGTAATGTCACTGCAAATGGCAAGATTTCATTCTTTTTTATGGATATATATATCCATATATATATGAATGTGTGTATGTGCATATATATGTGTGCATATATATATATATGTATATATATATATATCTCCACATACACACATTCTTCTTTATCCATTCATCAGTCAGTAGACACATGGGCTGTTTCCATAATTTGGCTATTGTAGATAATGCTGCTATAAATATGGGGGTGCATGTATACCTTTGAGTTAGTAGCTTTGTGTTCTTTTTGTAAACAGTTCACATGCCGGGTCTAAGGGTAGTTCTATTTTTCACTTTTTGAGGAACTTCCATATTGTTTTCCAGAGTGGCTACACCAGTATGCATTCCTACCTCCAGCTCAAAAGGGTTCCACTTTCTCTAGAGTCTTAACACCTGTTCTTCTTGTGTTGTTGATTTTAGACATTCTGACATTCATTGTAGTTTTGATTTGGATTCTCCTGATGATGATGATGACTGATCTTTTCATGTGACTGTTGGCTATCTGTATGCCTTCTTTGGAAAAATGTTTGTTCATGTCTTTGCCCATTTGTTAATTGGATTATTAATTTTTGGGTGTTGAGTTTTATAAGTTATTTATATATTTTGGGTACTAACCCTTTATCAGATGTCATCTGCAAATATCTTCTGCCATTCCTTAAGTTTCTTTTTTTTTTAATATTTTATTTATTTATTTGACAGACAGAGATCACAAGCAGGCAAGAGAGGCAGGCAGGGAGAGAGAGGAGGAAGCAGGCTCCCCGCTGAGCAGAGAGCCCAATGCGGGGCTCCATCCCAGGACTCTGGGATCATGACCCGAGCCGAAGGCAGCGGCCTTAACCCACTGAGCCACCCAGGTGCCCCCATTCCTTAAGTTTCTATAGCTGGTGTCAAAGGGTTTGCTGCCTCTGTTCTCTTCTAGGATATTAATGGTTTCCTAGCTCATATTTAAGTATTTCATCAATTTTGAATTTATTTTTGGGTACGGTGTAAGAAAGTGGTCTGGTTTTATTCTTTTGCATGTTGTGGTCCTGTTTTCCCAACATCATTTGCTGAAGATAATTTTTTTTTTTCCATTGGATATTCTTTCCTGGTCTGTCAAAGAGTAATTGACCATAAGGTTGTGGGTTCATTTCTGGGTTTTCTATTCTGTTCTCTTGATCTATGTTTCTATTTCTGTAACAGTACCATACTGTCTTGATGACTACATTTTTGTAATATAGCTGGAAGCCCAGAACTGTGATGCTTCTGGCTCTGGTTTTCTTTTTCAAGATTACTCTGGCTATTCAGGGTCTTTTGTGGTTCTGTATAAATTAGTTCTAGATCTATAAAAAAAATGCTGGTGGTATTTTGATAGGTATTGTATTAAATATGTAGATTGCTATGGACAGTATAGGCATTTTAACAATATTTATTCTTCTGATCCATGAGCATGGAATGTTTTTTCCATTTCTTTGAGTCTCCTTCAATTTTTTGGTCAGTGTCTTATAGTTTTCAGAGTACAGCTCTTTTACCTCTTTGGCTGGGTTTATTCCTAGGTATCTTATAGTTTTGGTGCAATTGTAAATGGAATTGATTCCTTGACTTATCTTTCTGCTGTTTTATTATTGGCATATAGAAATGCAACAAATTTCCATACATTGATTTTGTACCCTCACTTTAGTGAATTCATGTATTAGTTCTAGCAATTTTTGCTGAAATCTTTCTGGATTTCTATATATAGTATCAAGTCATCTTCAAATAATGAAAGCTTTCCTTCTTCCTTGCTGATTTGGATGCCTTTCATTTTGTTGTTGTTGTTGTCTGATTGCTGTGGCTAGGACAACCAGTACTATGCTATATGATAGCGGTAAGAATGAATATTCCTGTCTTATTCCTGACTGTGAATGAAAACCCCTCAGTTTTTCCCCATTGAGGATGATATTAGTTGTGCATTACTCATATATGGCCTTTATGATGTTGAAGTATGTTCCTTTCATCCTAATTTGTTGAGGGTTTTATAAAGAATGAATACTGTACTTTGTCAAATGCTTTTCCTGCATCTATTGAAAGAATCATACTAGTCTTATCTTTTCCTTTATTAATGTAGTATATCATGATGATTGAGTTGTGAATACTGAATGACCCTTGCAACTCAGGAATAAATCCCACTGATGCTGGTAAATGATTTTTTTAATGTACAGTTAGATTTAGTTTGCTAGTATTTTATTGAGAAATTTTGCATCCATAATGGTCTGTAGTTCTCTTTTTTAGTGGAGTCTTTTTCTGGTTTTGGTATCAGGGTAAGGCTGGCCTCAGAATGAATTTGGAAGTTTTCTTTCCTTTCCTATTTTTTGGAATAGTGTGAGAGGAGTAAATATTAACTATTCATTAAATATCTGGTAGAATTTGCCTATGAAGCCAGTTGTTTGTTGGGAAGAATTTTTTTTGTTTGTTTTTGGTTTTTGGTTCAATTTCTTTGTTGGTTTTTTTTTTTTAAGATTTTATTTATTTATTTGACAGAGAGAGACACAGAGAGAAAGGGAACACAGCAGAGGGAGTGGGAGAGGGAGAAGCAGGCTTCCCATGGAGCAGGGAGCCTGATACAGGATTTGATCCCAGAACTCTGGGATCATGACCTGAGCCAAAGGCAGACGCTTAACGACTGAGCCACCCAGGTGCCCCTATTGCTTATCATTCTATTCAAGCTTTTTGTTTATTTCCATTTCAGTTTTGGTAGTTTTTATGTTTCTAGAAATTTATCCATTTCTTCTAAATTGTCAAATTTTTTCTTATACAAGTTTTCACAATATTCTTTTTTTTTACTTTTTTTTTAATTTAAGCTTTTTTTATTTAAACATATAATGTAACCCCACCACCCTCTCCCAACCCCTCTCGCCCCCGCCCCCTCAGTTTGTTTTATAACATTAAGGGTCTCTTTTTGGTTTTCTCCCTCCCGCTCCCATCTTGTTTCATTTTTTCTTTTCCTTAAAAAAAAAAAAAAAAAAACGTTGCATCTCCACTTCCTCATATCAGGGAGATCAAGTGATAGTTGTCTTTCTCCAGTTGACTTATTTCACTAAGCATAATACGCTCTAGTTCCATCCATGTCGTCGCAAATGGTAAGATTTCATTTCTTTTTATGGCTGCATAGTATTCCATTGTATATATATTTAATCGACTACTTTCTCACAATATTCTTTTTTTTTCAAAGATTTTATTTATGCATTTATTTGTCAGAGAGAGAGCAGGAGTGAGCACAGGCAGACAGAGTGGCAGGCAGAGGCAGAGGGAGAAGCAGGCTCCCTGCTGAGCAAGGAGCCCAATGTGGGACATGATCCCAGGATGCTGGGATCATGATATAAACCGAAGGCAGCTGCTTAACCAACTGAGCCACCCAGGAGTCCCTTTTACAATATTCTTTTAAAATTGTTTTTATTTCTGTAGTGTCTTCTTGTTACTCTCCTCTCTTATTTGTGATTTTATTTATTTGGGTCCTTCCTCTCTTTTTTGTGATAAGTCTGACTAGGGGTTTATCAATTTTATTACTTTTTTCAAAGAACTCCTGGTTTCATTAATCTGTTCTATTGCTTTTCTTAGTTTCTATATAATTTATTTCTGATCTATTCTTTATTATTTCCTTCATTCTGTTGGTTTTAGGATTTGTTTTTTTGTGTGTTTTCTAGCTCCTTTAGGTATAAGGTTAAGTAGTATATGCCTTCAGATGTAAGGTTAGGTAGTATATGTAAGATATTTTTCACTTCTTGAGGTAGGCCTGTGCTGCTGTATACTACCAAAATAACCTTTGCTGCATCCCAAATGTTTTGGACAGTTGTATTTTCATTTTCATTTGTTTCCATATATATATGTATATACATATGTATATGGAATATATATGCATATATATTCCACATACACATATACATATGCACATATATATATCCAATATATATATATATATACATATATATATTTTTAACTCCATTGATTTCCCGCTTGACCCATTCATGTTGTTCAACCTCCATGTATTTGTGGTCTTTCCAAATTTTTTCTTGTGGTTGACTTCAAATTTCATAGTGTTGTGGTCAGAAGAGATGCATGGTATGGTTTCAACAGTTTCAATAGTTTTTACTGAGGCCTGATTTGTGAGCTAATATGTGAGATCTGGTCCATAGAATGTCCTATACACACTTGAAAAGAATGGGTATACTGGTCTTTTTGGATGGAATGTTCTGAACATATGTTAAGTCCACCTTATCCTGTGTGTCATTCAAAGCCATTTTTTCTTTGTTGAATTTCTGTTTAGATGATCTGTCCATTTTTGTAAGTGTGGTGTTGAAGCACCCTGCTTTTATTATATTTTCATCATTTAGTTCTTCTGTGTTTGTTACTGTTTTGTATATTTGAGTGTTCCCATGTAGGGTGCATCCATATTTAAAATTTTCAGAACTTCTAGTTGGATTGTTCCTTTTATTATGATGTCACGGTTTTCTTCATCTCTTGTTACAGTCTTTGTTTTAAAGTTTAGTTTGCCTGATGTAAGTATTATTAGCCTGATTTTCTTTTGACATCCATCTGTGTGATAAATATTTCTCCACCCCTTCACTTTCAATCTGCAGATGACTTTAGGTAAAAAATAAGTGTCTTATCAGCTGGATATGGATTTTTTAAAATCTATTCTAATACCCTATGTCTTTTGATTTAGGGCATTTAGCCCATTTATATTCAAAGTAATCACTGATAGATATGTATTTATTGACATTTTATTACTTGCTTTATGGTTGTTTCTGGAGATTTTCTCCATTCCTTTCTTATCTCTGTCACATTTTATCTTTCCTTTCCATTCAAATAATCTCCTTTAATATTTCTTGCAGAGCTGGTTTAGTTGCCATGAACTCCTTGAGTTTTTGTTTGGGAAACTCTTTATCTCTCTTTCTATTCTGAATGAGAGCCTTGTTGGATAGAATATTCTTGGTTGCAGATTTTTCCCATTCAACACTTTGAATATATCATGCCACTTTCTTCTGGCTTGCCAATTTACTCTTGAGAAATCTCCAGTTAGCTTTATGGGTCTTCCCTTGTAAGTTAAGGACTTCTTTTATTTTGCTGCTTTTAAGACTTTTTCTTTGTCACTTTGTGCAAATTTAATGACAATATATATTGATGTTGGCTGGTTTTTGTTGATTTTGATGGGAGTGCTCTGTGCTTTCGGGATCTCGATGTCTATTTCCTTCCTCAGATTAGTTAAGTTTTCAGCTATTATTTCTTGAAATAGATGTTCTTCCCCCCTTTCCCTCTCTTCTTCTTCTGGTACTCCTATAATATGAATGGTATTACATTTGATGAAGTCACTGAGTTCCCTAGGTCCATTGTCATGTTCCATAAATCTTTTTTTTCTTTTGTTCAGCTTCACTATTTTCCATTATTTTGTCTTCTAGGTCACTAATTCATTCCTCTGCTTCTACCAACCTGCTGTTCACCTGATGAATCAAGCCTGTTTCTTATCCCATTTATTTGATTCTTTATTTTTTGCTTAGAAAATTACATTCTAGCTCCATTCACATTATTGCAAATGGCAATATTTCATTCTCTTGATGGCTGAGTAATATTCTATTATATATACCATACCACAACTTCCTTAACCATTCATTAGGTGATGGACATTTGAGCTCTCTCTGTAATTTGGCTATTGTTAATAATGCTATTATAAACATCAGGGTGCATGTGCCCTTTAAAATGGATATTTTTATATCCTTTGGATAAATACCTAGTAGTACAACTGCTGAACTGTAGGGCAGTTCTGTTTTTAACTTTTTGAAGAACCTCCATACTGTTTTCCACAGTTGCTACATCAGTTTGCATTCTCACCAAGACTTCAGGAGGTTTCTCCTTTTTCCACATCCTCACCAACATCTGTGTTCCTGTGTTGTTCATCTTAGCCATTCTGATAGGTGTGAGGTGATATTTCATTGTAGTTTTGATTTATATTTCCCTGATGATGAATGATGTTGAGCATCTTTTCATGTGTTTGTTAACCATCTCAATGTTTACATTGGAAAAAAATGTCTGTTCATGCCTTCTGCCCATTTCTTACCTGGATTATTTGTTTTCTGGGTGTCAAGTTAAGTTGCTTATAGATTTTTGATACTAACCCTTTATCATATATGTCATTTACAAATGTCTTCTCCCATTCCATAGGTTGCCTTTAGTTTTGTTGATTGTTTTCTTCACTGTGCAGAAGATTTTTATCTTGATGAACTCTCAATAGTTCATTTTTGCTTTTGTTTCTCTTACCTCTGGAGACATGTCTAGTAAGAATTTGCTATGGCCAAGGTCAAAGAGTTTGCTGTTTGTGTTTTACTCTAGGATGTTGATGGTTTCCTGTCTCACATTTAGGTCTTTCTTCCATTTTGAATTTATTTTTGTGTATGGTGTAAGAAAGTGGCCTGCGTGGGGTGCCTGGGTGGCTCAGTTGCTTAAGCCTCTGCCTTCAGCTTGGGTCATGATCTCAGGGCCCTGGGATCAATTCCCACATTGGGTCTCTGCTCAGTGGGGAGCCTGCTTCTCCCCTCTCTCTACCTGCCTCTCTGCCTACTTGTGATCTCTCTCTGTCAAATAAATAAATAAAATCTTTAAAAAAAAAGTGGCCTGCAAGAAGAGTTCAATATTTGCAAAT
The DNA here is from genome assembly GCA_003697995.1 of Taxidea taxus jeffersonii. Lineage (NCBI taxonomy): Eukaryota > Metazoa > Chordata > Mammalia > Carnivora > Mustelidae > Taxidea > Taxidea taxus. Next base: position 12,381 of record ML109152.1, read on the forward strand.
CAATGTATTACATAACATTAATAAAAGGAAATATAAGAACCATATGATCCTCTCCATAGATGCAGAAAAAAGCATTTGACAACTACAATACCCATTCTTGATAAAAACCTTCAACAACATAAGGATAGAGGGAACACACCTCAATATCATAAAGGCCATGTGTGGAAAACCCACAGCTAATATCATCCTCAATGGGGAAAAAAATGAGAGCTTTTCCTCTAAGGTCAGGAACAAGATGGGGATGTCCTCTCTCACTATTGTTATTTAACATAGTGCTGGATGTTCTAGCTTCAGCAGTCAGATAAGAAAAAGAAATAAAAGGCATCTAAATCAGTAAGGAAGTTGTCAAACTTTCACTATTTTGCAGATGACATGATACTCTATATTGAAAACCCGAAATATAAAGTTTTTAGAACTGATACATGAACAACTGATACATGAACTTAGCAGTTGCAGACACAAAATCAATGTACAAAAATCTATTGAAGGGGAGCCTGGGTGGCTCAGTGGGTTAAGCCTCTGCCTTTGGCTCAGGTCATGATCCCAGGGTCCTGGGATCGAGCCCCACATCGAGCTCTCTGCTTGGCAGGGAGCCTGCTTCCTCCTCTCTCTCTCTGCCTGCCTCTCTGCATACTTGTGATCTCTGTCTGTCAAATAAATAAATAAAATTTTTTAAAAATCTATTGAATTTCCATACACCAATAATGAAACAGCAGAAATAGAAATCAAGGAATCAATTCCATTTATGATTGCACTAAAACTGTAAGATACTTAGGAGTAAAATTAACCAAAGAGGGATAAGTTCAGTATTCTGAAAACTATAGAACACTTATAAAATAAATTGAAAATGACACACACACACAAATGAAAAAAAAAAAAAAACGTTTCATGCTTGTCATTGGAAGAACAAATATTGTTAAAATGTCTATACTACCCAAACCGATCTACACATTTAGTGCAATCCCTATCAAGATACCACCAGCATTTTTCACTGAGTTAGAACAAACAATCCTGAAGTTTGTATGGAACCACAAAAGACCTCTGAATCATCAAAGCAATCTTGAAAAATAAAAGCAAATTGGAGGGCATCACAATTCCAGACTCAAGCTATCTACAATATACTACAAGGCTATAGTCACCAAGACAGTATGGTACTGGCATAAAAGCAGACACATAGCTCAATGGAACAGAACAGAAAACCCAGAAATGGACACAACTACATGTCTGCTAACTTTTGACAAAGCAAGAAAGCATACCCAAGGGTGGGGCGGTGGGAAGATGGTATTGGGAAACTGGACAACGACATGCAAAAGAGTGATACTAAATACATTCTTGCCTGCCTTCTTTAAAGGAGTAGTACAGTGCCCTCAGGCCTCTATCCCAGCCAAACCCACTGACCTTTAAATTTCTGGTCTTTAAACCCTCTAGTTGCAAGAACTCACAAAAATCAGCTGTCTCATTTTCCCAGTCTCAGCTTCAGGGAAGTGTTCTTCTTGTGCATTCCCCTGTGAGTTACTCTATCTCTCTCTATCCCTTCTCAGTGACCATGGTTCCTTTTCCTCCACAGCACACACAATCTGTTTCTCCCCTAAACTACATCTTCATTTGTCATATCTTCTTTGATGTGGCCTCTACTCTCCCTTTAGTTGTGGAGTTCTGTCAGTTTTCAGATTGATTTCTGGGGTATTTAGAATGATTTGATAGTTTTCTAGTTTTGTTTGAGGGATGAGATGAGCCTAGGGTCCTCCTCCTCTGTCACCATTCTTCTCTTTCTCCTTGCTTTTCTTTTTTTACCATTGCATTGACTATTCATGGTCTTTTTAGGTTTCATATAAATTCCAGGTTTTGATATTTTAAATTCAATTCTTGGGGCACCTTGATGGCCCAGTCATTTAAGCGTCTGCCTTCAGCTCAGGTCATGATCCTAGGGACCTGGGATCGACGCCCACATTGGGCTCCCTGCTCAATGAAGAGCTTGCTTCTCCCGATCCCCCTGCCCCCCCATCTGCTTGTAATCTCCCTCTCTGTCTCTCATGCTTTCTCTCAAATAAATCTTGAAAAAAAAATTCAATTATCTTCAAAACAATTCATAGAATCAATTCAATCCCTATCAAAATCCCAACAGATTTATTTTATTGAGTTGGATAAACATATTTTGAAATTTATATACAAAGAAAAGGAATAAGCACTCTCAAAACAATGTTAAAAGAGTGTATTTGGACCTAAACTATCTGATTTGCAATCATAATCATGGTAATGTGATATTGGCTAGATAGTAGATGTGTAGATCAATGGAAAGGAATAGAATCCAGAACTAGACCCATAAATATATGGAAAGTATATGTTTCATGAAATGCAAAAGCAATTTAAGAAAGAAAGGAGAGTTTTCAAAGAAATGAAAGTGTGTAATTGAATATTACTATGGAAGGAAGGAAGGAAGGAAGGAAGGAAAGATGGAGGGAGGGAGGAAGGATGAGAGAAAGAAAGAAAGAAAGAAAAAATAAAGAGAAAATACAAATGTACCATATATCTAAACATAATGTTTAAACTATAAAAATTCTTAAAGGCACCTGTCCCTGGTGGTCTAGTGGTTAGGATTCGGCGCTTTCTTAAAGGCAACCTACCAAAAAAAATCTCTGTATCCTCACTCAGGCAAAAATTTATTAGGTACAGTTCTTAAAAATAATAGTAATAAGTTGGACTTCATCAATATCAAGAATTTCTGTTCTTCAAGGTATACTGATAAGAAAGGAAAATACAAAACAGAGGAGAAAAGTATTTTTATAATGTATAAATGACAGAATAAATTTATCCATAAAATGTAACAACTCTCAAAATGGAATAGTAAAACACACAATTAAAAATGGGCGGGATGCATGGGTGGCTCAGTTGTTAAGGGGCTGCCTTTGGCTCAGGTCATAATCCCAGCCAGGGTCCCGGGATGGAGCCCTGCATTGGGCTCCCTGCTGGGTGGGGATTCTGTTTCTCCCTCTCTCAGTCCCCCTGCTTGTGTTCCTTCTCTTGCTGTCTCTTTCTCTCTCTCTCTCTGTCAAATAAATAAATAGAATCTTAAAAAAAAAATAGGCTAATGTTTCACACAGGATTATCACCAAAGCAGATATATATGAATGCTAAATACTCACAAGTTGCTCAACATGGTAAGTCATTAGAGAAATTCATTTTAAAACTGCAATGTGTTTTAAAATACACTTATTAGAAAGGTTGGAAAAAAACTGTCAGTATCAAGTGTGAATGTTAGGTGGTGTAGCTACTTTGGGAAATATATTGTCAGTTTCTTATAAATTTAAATCTACATATGCTATGCATTTCAGCAATTTCACACTTAAGCATTTATTCAGAAGGAAATGAAGCTTATATTCATAAAAAACCCCTATATATAAATGTTTATACCAATTTTGTTCATATAAATACAAATGGGCAGAACTTAAATATCTTTTAACTTTTCAGTGGATAATATGTTGTGGTAAACTATAAGTGGAATACCACTCAGTAATAAAGGTGAAACTGTTGATAGATACAATAACATGATTGAATATCAAATTCAAAAAACTACATATCCATTTTAAAAACTACCTACAAAAGATTCCATTTGTAAGAAACTCCATTCATTTTCCATTTATGTGACATTGTAGAAAAGGAAAATCTGTAGGGATAGAAAATAAATCTGGGTTTTAGGAAGTGTTTGATTATACAGGGTCATGAAGGAAACTTTTACAGTGAAAAAAAATGTTTTATATCCCAGCAGCCAAAGCTAGAAACAAGATGAATAAAGAATTACTAGATTGTAGTCCAATGTGTAAAATCAATATCCATGAGCCCATATTGAAATAAATAAATTATTAAAGAAATAAATAATTGGAGGAACGAACATAAGTCCCTACTACTTAAGCATAGCCTGTGTCTTTACTATCCCTCCAAAATACGTGGAGAAGAGGAAATAAAAAGAAGAAATTTACAGTGGAGAATCCTAGGAAATACTACTATAGCCAGGTGATCAAAGTCAGCCACAATGGTGATAAATCATATAAGCTTGTTTATATATTGTATATAAGCTTGTATATAAGCTTGATAGGGTGAAAATGACTTCATCTACAAACACATTACTCAAATATAGTAGTGAAAAAAGCATCAGAAAAAATCCCAATAGATGGCCATTCTATAGCATAACTGAGTGGTACTCGTCAAAGCTGTCAAGGTTATAAAAAACAAGGAGAACCTGAGAAACAGAAAAGTCAGTGGGTGGCTGCTTAGTTACAATGTGACTCAGCAATTTTACTCCTTGGTCTATATTTTGAGTATACTCAATTGAAACCATATATCCACACAAAAACTTGTGCAGAATTATTCATTGCAGCATTATTCATCATAACTAAGAAACAGAAACAACCTAAATATCCATCATCTATCAACTGATGTATAGATAAGTAAAATACCATATATCTATACAACAAAATAGTGTTTGTCAATAAAACTTCAGTAATGATGTAAGTTATGACATGGTTGAATCTTGAAATTATAATTCCAAGTGAAAGAATCCAATCAAAAAAGACCAGACCAGATATTGTTTGATTTCACATAGGAAATGCCCAGAATAGGCATATCTATAGAGAAGCAAGTAGAATAGTGCTTGTCTAGGCCTGTTAGGGTGGGAGTGTAGAAGAGAATGGGAGATGACTGATAATGGTTATTTGGGTTTCTTTGTATGATAAAAATGTTCTAAAATTAGATTGTGGTGATAGCTTACCCTGGTCTGTATATCTAATTTTTTAAAGCATTAAATTATACATTTGAGATAGTTGAGTGTATGGTATGTGATTTATATCTCAATGAAGAGGAAATATGTTGTGCTTTTTTTTCTGGTGTCCATGGATTCATAATAACAGTCAATTTTGACTCCATTTCCCCCTATACGTAATACAGAGCTTTTTTCAACAGCTTTCAAGTTTTTTTTTCTTTGTTTTCAATTCCACAAGTCTAATTATGATATGACTTAGTGTAGATTTCTTCCAGTTTATCCTATTTGGAGATCATTAAGTTACTTGAACAATTAGGGTATGCTCTTGCCAAATCTGTGAAGTGCTCAGCCATTATTTCCTTATTTTTTTCAGTCCCTCTCTTTCCCTTGTCTCTCCAGGACTCCAATGACACAATGATATAAATATTAGGTTTTTGTTATTGTCTTACAGGTCCCTACAGCTCTGTATTTTTTTTTCTTTTTCAATCTATTCTCTCTCTTCCATTCTATTGATCTGACTTCACCTTCGCTGATTCTAGCCTCTGTCATCTCCACTCTATTTTTGAGCCCAACCAATGAGTGTATTTATTTCAGTGATCTTTTTTAGTCCTATAATTTCAATTCAGTTCCTTTTTTAATTCAGTTCTTTTTTATAACTTCTGTTTTTTTCTAAGATTCTATATATTTTATTTATTTCAAGTTTATAATACTTGTTGAATAATTTTTGAAGGCAACTTTGTTTTTCTTTTTTAATACTTTATTTATTTGACAGAGAGAGATAGTGAGAGAGAGAGAGAGCACAAGCAAGGGGATAAGCAGGCAGAGGGAGAGGGAGAAGCAGGCTCCCCACTGAGTGAGGAGCCTGATATGGGTCTTGATCCCAGGACCCTGGGATCATGACCTAAGTTGAAGACAGACACTTAACCAACTGAGCCACCCATGTGTCCCTGAAGGCTACTTTGAAATCCTCACGTAATTTTAACATCTGATCCATTTCAACCTATTTCTGCTGATAATCTTCTCTCATTTGAATTGTAGTTTTCTTATTTCTTTGTACGACAAATGACTTTTTTATTATATTGTGGACATTTAAAAATATGAAAATCTCAATCCCATTGTTGATATTTTTCTTTATCAGTTTTTAGCAAGCAATCTCCTCTGAAGGCAGCAGGGAATCTGAGTGGGTGTGTATATGACTCTATGCCTTGGCAGCAAAAGTGCAGATTCATAGTGCTTCATTCATTCAGATGACACTTGCAGACACCTACTGACACTTGCATGGCACAATTAGAGTACTGAGTCCATACTCCTTCTTTGCCTCTGAGTAACGGTAGAAGCTCAGCTTCTTACTGGGCCCAGATCTCAGCACGAAGCAAGGAAATGGAACACTAATGTGCATGATTTGGTTGGTATGGGATAGTGACAGGAGCTCAGCTTACCACTGTGCCTTATCCCTGCACCAGGGCAGGGATAGGACACAAGTGGAGCATGGGCTATCTTCACTTTGCAGGGCCATATTTGCTAATGCTAGATCCAGCCTCACTGATGCTGGATAAGGAAGAGTTTGAGGACTCTGTTGGGTTCTGCTGACACTACCCTGTTTGAGGAATCCAAGCATCACTTGCTTCCCCCAGAGGTAGTTGCAAGATCGACTTCCCACTCAGCCTTGCTGAGAAGACCTTGAATTGTGCCTCTTCCTTTGGGCAACATCTAGAAGATCAACCCCCACTAGCCCAGTAAAACTACCTCAGCAGGGGATTCAGAGTGGCACCAACCCATGGGGGATAGAAGATTAGCTGTTGGTTAGACCAGCTTAAACCACAATCCGGGGGAGAGGTATGGAAGAGGGTGAAATTTGTGCCTTGGCATTTGGATGGATTAGGATAGCTTTGTAAAAATGTTTTCTTGGGATCCCTGGGTGGCTCAGATGGTTAAGCGGTTGCCTTCGGCTCAGGTCATGATCCCAGCATCCTGGGATCAAGTCCCACATCGGGCTCCTTGTTCGGCAGGGAGCCTGCTTCTCCCTCTGCCTCTGCCTGCCTCTCTGTCTGCCTGTGCTCGCTCTCTCTCTCTCTCTCTAACAAATAAAAAGAAAATCTTAAAAAAATGTTTTCTTATTTTTATTCTACTCTCTCCTGGTCCTTTGGCTCTTCCTAGAGTTGTTTTGTTTTGTTTCTTAGTACTTTATCACCTGTGCCAGGGCCAGGAGACATGGGAGGCAATAAGAGACCAGTGGAATCCTCCAGTAAGTTGCAAGGTTACTAGGCAGCTCTCCGGTTTTCCAGTTGGAAAATGGGGGGTTTGGGAGTCAGCAGGACTAGTTTATCTTGGTTGCAACTGAAAGTTTTGATTTATTTTTTTTTAATTTGTCATTATAAATAATCACGTTATTCTTACTATTTGCTGAACACTCTTCCACTATGTCATGTATGCTGCAAATGACATATGAACTAGTTAAGTATCCTTAATAGCTCCAAATTTCATATGAGCATTCTGAGCATTTATAGAACTTGCATAAAATCACTTAGCCAATAAATGGTTAGCTTTAGAATAGAATTGATGACCTCTCTGTAGGCCACTAATGTATTCATATAGTAGACTCTGAGTGATGACTTAATGTAAGAACACTGTGGAAAGTTTTACTTTTGTATTTATTTCTATCTTTTTAAAACAAAAACAAACTAAAAAGATCTTAAGGAATGATCTCAGAAACAAAACAAAATTAAAGATATCTTACTGTGATAAAAATCAAAGCATAAACACTGCTGGCAAAAAATAGGTTATATCACTATAATTATTGTGGTAGTAAACACATGGGAATCATTTCAAATTATAAGACTGATCACAGTACTATTTTCTTTAAAATGTTTCTGGAAAAAACTTCACTTTTAATCTATCACTTGTTCAAGAATAATCAAAGTTAATAGTCATTGTGTAAAAAATGTTGAGAAATGTATGTCAGAACATAAAGAATGAAAACTAGTAGGTTTAATTTATCCCAAGTTGTCAGACTTTCATTTTCTCAATTCCATGTTCACTAAGCATCTTCTAAATACATTTGTCTTTCAAGCTATATTTACTTCCTGTGAATTTTTGTGTACTTGAAGTTTTTTCTTTTTTTTCTTACTCTCTATATTTTTATTTATTTTATTTTTTAAAAGATTTTACTTATTTATTTGTCAGAAAGAGAGAGGAGGAGATAGAGAGAGAGAGCACACAAACAGGAGAAGGGGCAGGCAGAGGGAAAAGCAGGCTACCCACTGAGCAGGGAGAGCAATGCAGGACTCAATCCAGAGACCCTGGGATCATGACCTAGGCCGAAGGCAGATGCTTAACTGACTGAGCCACCAATGCACCCTTATATATCTATATTTTTATATGGTAGTTCAGTTCATGAACTATTTTCTTAGTGCCATCAACAGACAATTGCAAAGAGACCAAACAATTTGGTGGAGAAATTAGTAATCTCAAATTCTGAAAGTCTAAATCTGGGAAGCAGGCACTAGACAATGTCACCCCACCACCATGCATCCTTTTGAGCAATTATAATCAGCAGCCTGAAGGATGCCCTAAAGGATAGCTTTTTTTTTTCCTTGTGAGCTACAACATCACTTTGCTAATGTAGAATATTTATAGACCCTACCCAAACTAATACTGTGAATAAATAGCATGGTTAGGATTAGAACACAGATCTTTCACTTCAAGTCAGGTGATTATTCCACCAGACTAAGGCTATTCAATTTCACTGATTTAAATTGAGTATGTATGTATGTATGTATGTATGTATGTATGTATGTATTTATATTATGTTCAGTTACCCAGCATATAGTACATTATAAGTTTTTGATGTAGTGTTCGACGATTCATTAGTTGCATAGGTAAAGTTTAGTTACCTTCCTTTATGGTATCTTTTCTCATCAGTTACCTATTTCCAGCTAATCCATGGTAAATTTTAAATGATTAACACCTAATATGTCAGACTGAGTACTTTTGTATTCTTAAGGAATTTTACAAAGATTATTAAGCTCTTGCAGTTATTGAATTTCCCAAATATGTGCAACCTCACTTAAGATCAAAATAGTAATGGTGAATGTAATTGAAATGAGGCATATTAATCTGCAATTGATTAAAAATTTATATGAACATTTATCTTTGTCCAAGAATAACAATAATATAACATATTTATTAATCTACTCTGTGCTAGGTAGAGTCCTACTCATTTACAAGTATTATCTCATCTCTCCTTCAAAACCATTCCATGTGATAGATTCTGTTATCACCACTTTGAGAAGATAAAACTCTGGCCAGCGGGACAATTAACCAAGGTTACCAAGAGGGATTTGAACTCACATAGTGTGATTCCAGAATGATGCTCCTAATCATTAAAAAATGTCACAAATACATAGAATATACAAACATTAAAATGATAAATGAAAAAAATGACATAATTAACAAGAGCCATAAATAAATTAAAGCCTTGACTTCTGTCTAAGGGCTTCACTCTTATAATAACAAGCAATACTGGCAGTTAATATCAGAATGCCACCATAGAAAAAGCAGTACATTTGTAATACACTAAGAACTTTCTTTTATTGGCCTCTAATAAAGTGTCTATAGCTTATTTGATAGGCTGTATTCAATCTTCTCAATAAACTTTTTTCTTGAGAAACACATAAACAGGAATGACAAGAAATTTAAATCTGTATTCAAAATTCTGTAACTTTGAGAGACCAGATAAACAAAACCCTAATAAAATATACTTCACATTTTGTCTTGACAAAGATATATGTAATTCCAGTCTTCAAGAATTAAAGTGGAAGTGGGTACCCACTTTATTTATTATTTATTATTTATTTATGTATTTATTATTAATTATTTTATTTGGAAACATCAAAAGTAAAAGGAGCTAGCATTAATTGGTTGTCTAATGTGAGTCAGGTGCTCTTGCCAACATTTTTTAATACTGAAACTCAGTAAGAGGAAGAGTCAGAGAAAAACTGTACAAGCAAGTAATTGCAGAAAGAATAGTTTTCTGATTCTTTGAAAAGATGGTTTTATAATATAGTATTTTTAAGTGGATTACTACAAATTATCTCATATTCAAATAAGAACCACAAATTAAAATTAAATTTATTTTCAGATTATCATTCTTCATTATTTTTGTGGAAAACTGAAATTTGATGACTATTTTGAAGCATTAAACCTCTCTTCAAATTAGGACACTAAACTAGAAAAGCTTTTTGAGAAGACACTTTCCTTTGTGTCAATGTGAGCAGTGCTCTTCTCACTAGTGACACCCCCAACAGCAGGTCGCCTTATTGTAACATTAACCAGCACCCTCACCAAAGATCACAATGCTACCTTTTCCAGTGAGAGTGGGTTACTTCTTCCCACACTTGGCAGGCTGATCACTGACACGAGTAGGCAATTCCAACTTCATTAAAGTAATAGTCATTGCCAATTCACATAAAAATAGAACCCCAAGTTGCAGTCATTACATGAGATAATAAACCTCAATTCCATTTTTAAAGTAAACTCTAAATTTTGCTTGAATGCTAGCAATAAGTATACATCAACATTGCATCAATTTCTTCATTAGCACCTTGACATGATTCATCTTTAGATAAATTATCAGCCAACTATATCATTTAACAACATAACAGAATATTTATGTATTGGGTAGGTGAAAATCATTTATATGCTCTTATTTTTTTCTTCATTCTCCCATCGACTGTACAACATTCTTCAGAAAAACCTAGATTTTGATTAGTCTAGACTCAAAGATGCATTTCTCATTTTTAAGTCACTAAATAATTGCACTCTTTTCCTTGCACAATAGAATGAGGAAAGGAAGTGCTAACTTGTATTTCACTAAATACCATAATATTCTCAGATCGTATTGTAAAAATCTTCTCTTTTATGTTTTTTTATTAGTCATCAAAATATTGACTTTGAAAGTCCAGCATGCACAGTAAGTATTTATAGGTTTGTTCCAAAGACACCCTCAACACCATGTCAGGACATAAGTTAATCAAATCAAACCTAAACTGGACTTTATTTAATTAATTTTGTCTATTAGAAATCACAGTCAGGATTAAAAGGAGTTTCCTAATTCTTCCAGGCTTCATTACTTGGCCTATTCACAGCATGTTTTTTTTTTTCCTGTATCAAGTTAGTAACAAAACCCAGTGTAACTAGTAAGAATCATGCTGTTTCTCCAAGCTACCCAAGTGACATTTTACAGAAGAGATAATGACTCTCAGCAAGAAGAAATGTTTTATAATTTTTATTTTTGGCACAGCAATGGAAAAGAGCAAAGACAGTGTTTGTTTCCTGAGAGACAATTCCTTTTGCAATTTTCATTTCAATCTCTTCTTTAAAATAATGATTTTAGATATCTGTATGGCAAGGAACAGATTTTAAGCATACTTTAACCACCACTGTATGTTGTTTGATCCATATAAAGTAAGAAATTATGACACTACAACTGATGACATTACTTGAAAAGTGAAATAGTCACTTTTAATAGTACTTAGTGTTTCCTTCCAGAAATTTTCTAGAACTGTAAAACTTATGTGATATTAATTTATTATTGATTTATTAATTAATAATAATTAATAATTAACTAATATATTACTTTATTATTAACTATTTATTAACAGAAACTTAAGAGGTTTAATCACAAAGATTGTTAAAATACTACATTAAAATTAAAGTTAATAAATTCTGTTATTCACTAGGTACCATTCCAAAAATATCTTTTTTACAATAAAATGTGATACAGCAATCAAAAGAAATTATTTACTGTTATAAAAATAACATAATAAATCTCACAAATATAAAGTTGAACAAAAGAAATCAGAAACAAAAAGAGCAAGTTCTGTAATTCCATTCATTTTAAATTCAACCACTAGCAAATAGATCTGGAAGTCAGGATAGTCGGTACTATTTGAGAGCCTGGGGTAAGAGATTTAAGAGTTGTTTAACTGCTTACATTCACTTTGTGATAATTGGTCACATATAAACTTGGATTTGTGCAGTGTTCTTTATGTATGATATGCATGGATGAAAAATAAACCAGATCTTTTTCTCTTATTTCTGGGGATCAATTAAATTGCCATTCTAAATTAAAAGAACAAAAAACAAAAAGTTCCCTGTATTTTCTAAAGTTGTTAGAGTAATTTTGAGGAACCGAAGAAGAAGAGAAGTGCACAAATACAAATGAGAAATAAAATCAATATTCTGAAAAAAGCATTATATACTCAATTATAACATAAAAATATAACAAATTAGGATTGATGTATCTATTATATTTAACAGTGCTAATTCTCATATAGACAAAACTACCTGACATATTTGTTCTTTCAAATTCACAATATTTGAGACAAAAACAAGGTAAATATAAACTGACATGAAAGATTGAAGTAGAAATATAAGCAGTTATATTGAATAAATGCAAAGAGATGACAACGTATTGAGTATTATGCTTGAGACAATAGAAGAGAGAGCCCAGAAATATACTCACATAAGTATGGTCAACAGCTTTTTGACAAAGGAACAAAAGCAATACAAAGAAGCCAAGATGGTCTTTTCAACAAATGTTGTAGAACAACTAGACATCCATATGAAAAAAAAAAATCATACACAAACCACTCCATTCACAAATTTAACCCCAAATGGGTCAGAGATCTAAATATAAAATACAAAACTATAAAACCCTTAGACGATAACATAGGAGAAAACCAAGATGGCCTTCAGTTTGCTGGTGACTTTTTAGATACAACACCAAAAGCATGAAAGTGAAAGGGTTAATTAATAACCTGGGCCTCATTAAAATTAAAAACTGTTTTGCAAAAGGTAAAAGGGTGATTTTTTTTTCACTAATGGGTGAAAATATTTTAAGAAGACATAGATAAAGGACCATTATCCCTAACATACCAAAATCTTAAAACTCGACAGTAAGAAAACAAATAGACTAATTAAAAAATGGTCCAAAGACCTGAATAGAAACTCCACTGATGAAGATGTACAGATGGGAAAAAAGCACATGTAAAGATGTTCCACATCATATGTCATCAGCATAATGCAATTTAAAACATCAGTGATATACTACTACATACTTATTAGAATGGCCAAAATTGAGAACACTGATAACACCAAATGAAGGAGAAGATGGGAAAAGCAGGAACTTTCATTCATTGCTGGTGTGTAAAATAGTACAGTCACTTTGGAAGGCAATTCAGCAGTTTCTTACAAAATTAAACATATTCTTACTATATGATCCAGCAATTGTGCCCCTTGGTATTTACCAAGAGGAGCAGCAGCTATATTTTAATTGTCAAAACTTGGAAGTGGGACGCCTGGGTGGCTCAGTTGGTTAAGCGGCTGCTTTCGGCTCAGGTCATGATCCCAGCGTCCTGGGATTGAGTCCCACATCGGGCTCCTTGCTCGGCAGGGAGCCTGCTTCTCCCTCTGCCTCTGCCTACCACTCTGTCTGCCTGTGCCTGCTAGCAACCAAGATGTCCTTTATTATGTGGATTGATAAACAAATTGTCATATATCTGGGCAATGGCATATTAGTGCTAAAAAGAAATGAACTATTAAGCCAAGAAAAGACATGGAGGAATTTAAATGCATATGACTAAGAATAAAAGACCAATCTGAAAAGGCTACATATTATATGTTTTTAAATATATGACATTATAAAAAAGTCAAAACTATGGAAACTGAAAAGATAAGGAGAGAATAAGAGAGCCATTCTTTAATAGGTATAGAGTTTCAGTTCTACAAGGCAGAATCATGGGGATGGATAGCAGTGAAGGCTGCAAACAATGTATTTTTTAAAACATCCACTTATTTATTTGAGAGAGAGAGAGAGAGAGAGGAGTGGGGAGGGTCAGAAGAAGAGGAAGCCAACTCTCTACTGAGTGTGGAACCTGACTCAGGGCTCAATCCCATGACCCATGAGATCATGAGGGTTTTGAAGGGAAGAGGAGTAGGGGTTGGGTGAACCTGGTGGTAGGTATTATGGAGGGCACATATTGCATGGAGCACTGGTTGTGCTGCATAAACAATGAATTCTGGAACACTGAAAGGAAATAAAAATAAATAACTAAAAATTTTAAAAGTAACTCAGAATGCATCACAAACATAAGCGTAAGACATAAAACTACAAAATTTTAGAAAAAAATAAGAGAAGATTACTGGAACTTAGAGCTTAGTGAAAAAGTTAGACTTGGCAATAAAAGCAGATTCCATAAAAGGGAAATTTGTTAAACTGGGCCTCATTGAATTTTTTTTTTTTTACTCTGATAAGAAAATGAAAGAACAAGCCACAGATTGTGAGAAAACATTTGAAAACCACGTTTTCGTTAGAAGACTGATATCTAGAATATATAAACAATAGCAGAAAAAATAAGAACAAAAATCAATTAGAAAATGGTCAAAGGGGGGCTCCTGGGTGGCTCAGGGGGTTAAAGCCTCTGCCTTCGACTCAGGTCATGATCCCAGTGTCCTGGGATCCAGCCCTACATTGGGCTCTCTGCACAGCAGGGATCCTTTCTCTCTGCCTGCCTCTCTGCCTACTTGTGATCTCTGTCTGTCAAATAAATAAATAAAATCTTAAAGAAAGAAAGAAAGAAAGAAAGAAAGAAAGAAAGAAAGAAAGAAGAAAGAAAGAAAAAGAAAATGGTCAAAAGCATGAGTGGATATTTCCCTGAGAATTTCCAGATAACATGTAAGCACATGAAAAGTTGATCAACATTATTAGCTATTAAGGAAATGCAAATTAAAGGCACAGTAAAACACCACTACACATTATCAAAATGGATAAATTAAAAAAAAAAAAAGGACTCAACTATTATATCCCTGGGCATTTATCCCAGAAATATAAAAATTATTTTCATGCACAAAATCCTGTACATGAATGTTTCTAATGGCTTTATTATAAGAGCCAAGCACTGGAAACAATATTTAGGTCTTTCAAGAGTTGAGTAATTAAAACTGTATTACATTAATAATATAGAATTCCATAGAGCAATGAAATGGAGGAAACTGCTGTTACACAAAACTTTAATAGACTTCAAGGGGATTTTGTTGAATTAAAAAAAGGCAATCCCAAAAGAATATACGCTTTATGATTCCATTTAACAAAAAACTATTGAAATAATGTGATTATAAACCTGAAGAAGGCAACAGTGGTTCCTAAGAATTAGAGATGGGGGAAGAAGGTGTCTGTGGCTTATAAAGGGTAGCACAAGGGATCCTTGTGATGAAAGTGTCCTAGATCTTGACTGCAGGTGTGGTTCCACAAATTCACACATGACAAAATTGCACAGAATAAAATGCTCATGTACACATACACACACACACAGAGGACTATATATAAAAATTATACTTCAATAAAATCAATTAATTGTATAAATACTAATTTCCTATTATAATGTCATATTCTAGTTAAGCAAGATAACACCACAAGGTCAATCTGGGGGGAAAGTATATGGGTTTTGTATTATCTCTTATAAATTCATGTGGACCTACAATTGTGTAAAAAATATAAATTAATCACTTACAACATATATATTAAGCACAAACAAAAATTCAAAATTTGACTAGTAATAACATGTCCATGTAATGCAATCAGTTCTAAAAAATGCATCTCTCTGATAAGGTATGTTAACAGTTGGGGAGACTGTACCTGTGTAGGGACACAGCGAATATGGCAACTCTCAGTAATTTCCACTCAATTTTGCTGTGAACCTAGAATTGCTCTAAAAATCAAGATTATTACATAAAAAATAATATTATATAGTTTATTATCATTAATTATTTGTGCTCGGAAATCCAAGGTCTCCAAAAGAATCCTCTCATCAAGTTGCTAGAAAATAATGGATCAAGTTTGTTTTCCTTCTTACAAGCTTATGCATATTCTTATAAAACATACTGAGCTGATTATCAATTACTTCCAACTTTAATTATAGTTTTCTTTAATGGAATAGCAACCTTGTAGCTATTTTTTTATTTAATTTCTTCTCAGTGTAACAGAATTCATTGTTTATGCACCACACACAGTGCTCACTGCAATACGTGCCCTCCATAAAACCCACCACCTGGCTCCCCCAACTTCCCACCCACCGCCCCTTCAAAACCCTCAGATTGTTTTTGAGTCCATAGTCTTTCATGGTTCATCTCCCTTTCCAATTTCCCTCAACTCCCTTCTACTCTCCATCTCCCCATGTCCTCCGTGGTATTTCTTATGCTCCACAAATAAGTGAAACCATATGATAATTGACTCTCTCCGCTTGACCTATTTCACTCAGCATAATCTCTTCCAGTACCGTCCATGTTGATACAAAAGTAGGGTATTCATCCTTTCTGATGGAGGCATAATACCCCATAGTGTATACAGACCACATCTTCCTATTCCATTCATCCTTTGAAGGGCATCTTGTTTCTTTCCACAGTTTGGTGACCTTGGCCATTGCTGCTGTGAACTTTGGGGTACAGATGGCCCTTCTTTTCACTACATCTGTATCTTTGGGGTAAATACCCAGTAGTGCTACTGCAGGGCCATAGGGAAGCTCTATTTTTCATTTTTTAAGGAATCTCCACACTGTTTTCCCAAGTGGTTGCACCAACTTGCATCCCCACCAACAGTGTAAGAGGGTTCCCCTTTCTCCACATCCTCTCCAACACACGTTGTTTCCTGTCTTGCTAATTTTAGCCATTCTATCTGGTGTAAGGTGGAATCTCAATGCGGTTTTAATTTGAAGCTCCCTGATGGCTAGTGATGATGAACATTTTTCATGTGTGTGATAGCCATTTGTATGTCTTCATTGAAAAACTGTCTGTTCATGTCTTCTGCCCATTTTTTGGCTTGATTATCTGTTTTTTGGGTGTTGAGTATGAGAAGTTCTTTATAGATCCTGTATATCAGCCTTTTATCTGTACTGTCATTTGCAAATATCTTCTCCCATTCCGTGGGTTCCCTCTTTGTTCTGTTGACTATTTCCTTTGCTGTTCAGAAGCTTTTGATCTTGATGAAGTCCCAAAAGTTCATTTTTTATTTTTATTTCCTTTGCCTTTGGAGACATATCTTGAAAGATGTTGATGTGGCTGATACCGAAGAGGTTACCGCGTATGTTCTCCTCTATGATTCTGATGGATTCCTGTCTCACGTTGAGGTCTTTTATCCATTTCGAGGTTATCTTTGTGTACAGTGTAAGAGAATGGTCAAGTTTCATTCTTCTACATATAGCTGTCCAATTTCCCCAGTACCATTTATTGAAGAGACTGTCTTTTTTCCACTGTATATTTTTTACTGCTTTGTCAATGATTATTTGACCATAGAGTTGAGGGTTCATATATGGGCTCTCTACTCTGTTCCACTGGTCTCTGTGTCTGTTTCTATGCCAGTACCATGCTGTCTTGGTGATTACAGTTTTGTAGTAAAGCTTGAAATCAGGTAATGTGATGCTGCCAGTTTGTTTCTCTTTTTCAGCATTTCCTAGCAATTCGGGGTCTCTTCTGGTTCCATACAAATGTTAGGATTATTTGCTCCAGCTCTTTGAAAAGTGCCAGTGGAATTTTCACTGGAATGGCATTAAAAGTATAGATTGCTCTAGGCAGAATAGACATTTTAACAATTTATTCTTCCAATCCAAAGCATGGAATGGTCTTCCATCTTTTTGTGTCTTCTATTTCTTTCATGAGTGTTCTGTAGTTCCTTGAGTACAGATCTTTTACCTCTTTGGTTAGGTTTATTCCCAGGTATCTTATGGTTCTTGGTGCTATAGTAAATGGAATCAATTCTCTAATTTTCCTTTCTGTGTTTTCATTGTTAGTGTATAAGAAAGCAACTGATTTCTGTACATTGACTTTGTATCCTACCACATTACTGAATTGCTGTATGAGTTCTAGTAGTTTGGGGGTGGAGTCTTTTGGGTTTTCCATATAAAGTATCATGTCATCTGCAAAGAGAGAGAGTTTGACTTCTTCATTGCCAATTTGGATACCTTTATTTCTCTTTGTTGTCTGGTTGCTGTTGCTAGGACTTCTAATGCTAAGTTGAACAAGAGTGGTGAGAGTGGGCATCCATGTCATGGTCATGATCTCAATGAGAAGGCTGTGAGCTCTTACCGATTGAGGATGATATTTGCTGTGCATTTTTCATAGATAGATTTTATGAAGTTCAGGAATGTTCCCTCTATCCCTTTACTTTGAAGCATTTTAATCAGGAATGGATGCTGGATTTTCTCAAATGCTTTTTCTGCATTAATTGAGAGGGCCACGTGGTTCTTCTCTCTTCTCTTATTGATCTTTCACATTGATTGATTTGTGAATGTTGAACCATCCTTGCAACCCAGGGATGAATCCCACCTGATCATGGTGGATGATCTTCTTAATATGCTGTTGGATCCTATTTGCTAGGATCTTGTTGAGAATCTCAGCATCCATATTCATCAGTGATATTGGCCTGAAATTCTCCTTTTTGGTGGGGTCTTTGCCTGGTTTGGGGATTACGGTAATGCTAGCTTCATAAAAGGTGTCTGGAAGTTTTCCTTCTGTTTCAATTTTTTGAGACAGCTTCAGGAGAATAGGTGTTATTTCTTCTGTGAAAGTTTGGTAGAATTTCCTAGGGAATCCATCAGGTCCTGGGCTCTCGTTTTTTGGGAGGTTTTTGATCACTGCTTCAATCTCGTTATTAGATATCAATTTATTCAGATTGTCAGTTTCTTCGTGATTCAATTTTGGAAGTTTATAGTTTTCCAGGAATGCATCCATTTTATCTAGGCTGCTTAACTTATTGGCATATAACTGTTGATAATAACTTCTGATGATTGTTTCTATTTCCTTGGTGTTAGTTGTGATCTCTCCCTTTTCATTCATACTGTTATTAATTTGGTTCTTCTATCTTTTCTTTGGATTAGTATGGCCAATGGTTTATTGATTTTATTGATTCTTTCAAAAAAACAGCTTCTAGTTTCATTGATGCATTCTATTGTATCTCTAGTTTCTATCTCATTGATCCCTGCTCTAATCTTGATTATTTCCCTTCCTGTGTGTGGAGTTGGCTTAATTTGTTGTTGATTCTCCAGTTCTTTAAGGTGTAGAGACAGCTGGTATATTCTGGATTTTTCTTTTCTTTCTTTCTTTTTTTTTTTTTTTTTTTTGAGAGAGACTTGAATGGCTATATATTTCCCCCTTAGGACTGCCTTCACTGTATCCCATAGGTTTTGCACTGAAATGTCTTCAATATCATTGGTTTCCATGAACTGTTTAAGTTCTTCTTTAATCTCCTGGTGATACAAGCATTCTTGAGCAAGGTGGTCTTTAGCTTCCAGGTGTTTGAGTTCCTTCCAAACTTTTCCTTGTGATTGAGCTCCAGTTTCAAAGCACTGTGGTCTGAGAATATGCAGGGAATAATCTCAATCTTTTGGTATGGGTTGAACCCTGATTTGTGACCCAGTATGTGGTCTATTCTGGAGAAGGTTCCATGTGCACTTGAGAAGAATGAGTATTCTGTTGTTTTAGGGTGGAACGTTCTGTATATATCTATGAGGTCCATCTGGTCCAATGTGTCATTCAATGATCTTCTTTCTTTACAGATTTTCTGCTTGGATGATCTGTCTATTACTGAGAGTGGCATGTTAGGATCTCCTACTATTAATGTATTCATATCACTGACTCTTTACCTTGATTAACAGTTTTCTTATGTAATTGGCTGTTCCCATATTGGGGGCATAAATATTTACAATTGTTAGATCTTCCTGGTGGATAGTCTCCTTAAGAATTACGTGGTGTCCTTCTATATCTCTGACTACATTCTTTAGTTTAAAATTGAATTTATCTGATATGAGAATTGCTACCATGGCCTTCTTTTGAATCCCATTGGCATGAAAAATGCTTCTTTATCCCTTCCCTTTCAGTCTGGTGTATCCTTAGGTTCAAAATGGGTTTCTTGTAGACAACATATGGATGGGTCCTGTTGTTTTACCCAATCTGCAACCCTGTGTCATTTAATGGGTGCATTTAGGCCATTCACATTGAGAATGTTTTCTGAGAGATATGTTTTTATTGACATTGTGTTACCTTTGAAGTCTTTCTTTCTGTAGATTTTCTCCATACATTTCTGTTCAATGATATTCTTAGGATTTTTCCTTTTTAATAGAACCCCCGTTAATATTTCCTGCAGTGTTGGCTTGGTGGTCACATACTCTTTTAAACCTTGCTGGTCTTGGAAGCTCTTTATCTCTCCATCCATTTTGAATGTCAGTCTTTCTGGATAAAGTATCCTTGGCTGCATGTTCTTCCTATTTCATACCCTCAATACATCTTGCCAGCCCCTTCTGGCTTTCCAGGTTTCTGTGGACAGGTCTGATGTTATTCTGATGGGCTTTTCTCTGTACTTAAGGAACATCTTTGTCCTAGCTGCTTTCAAGAGGTCTTGTCTACAATTATGATTCATCATTCTCACTATCAGGTGTCTTGAGGTCTTTCTAGATTCTATAATCTTGGGGGGAGACCATTCTGCCTCTAGTACACGAACGCTGGTTCCATTCGCCATATTGGGAAATTTTTCATGGAGAATTTGTTTAACTATATCTTCTAGTCTTCTTTCTTTCTCCTCCCCTTCAGGGATTCCAATAATTCTGACGTTGGAATGTTTCATTGTGTCATTGATTTCCCTAATTCTGTTTTTGTGTCTTCTAAGCTGTTTGTTCCAGGCTTCCTCCTAATCTTTTTTCTCTATCTCTTTGTCCTCCAGATCACTAATTCTATCTTCTGTCTCAGTTACCCTAGCTTTTAGAGAATTTAGATTAGATTGGAACTCATTGAGAACATTGTGAACATCATCCCTGGTGGCTTTCACTTCTGCCTTAATCAATTTCATTTTATCATCCATGGCTTTCTCCAACTTAGCTATTGCCTGGATAATTGTTAGCCTGAATTCCCTTTCCAAGATATTGTCTATGTCCATAGCCATTAGTTCTGTTGCAGAAGGCCCAGCTTCTGAATTTTTCTTCTGTTGGGCATTCCTCCTTCTAGTCATTTTGGTGAGAGATGGCTGAATGGATGTAGATGAATGTATCAACTGTGGTGCAGGGAAGGTGCACCCGTGAACATTTCTGAGCAATCAAGAGTCACCTCCCAAATGAAAGAAAAAAGTTAAAAAAAAAAAAAAAGAGAGAGAGAGAGGAAAAAAAAGAAAGATAAAATAAGAGAAGGCCCAGCCCAAATGGACCCCAAGGTAAGATTTATGAAGTATACAAACAAAAACAGGCAAACAAAAAGACTGATAAATGTAGATGATAAGTGAAAAAAATAAGTATATAAAAACAAAACATCCAAAAAAGAACCTCATCAAAAAGAACCCCTATTTTAAAATGTGTATACTGCCAGGACAAAAACAAATACACAGAAACACTGGCAGGAGAAAAAGTTATGAGAGTGCCTATAAATTCTCAGTGTGGGTGAGGAAGGTTATTTTGATTCTTCTTGGATGTATCTTCATATCTTTGTTAAAGGACTCAACTTTCCTAAGAGAAAGGGGGATTAAAAACTGAATTAACTATAGGGGTAGCATTGATTGGGGAAAGTAGATTACCTTGAAGTTTAACTCTATATGAATATTAAAAATAAAAATAAACTAAATTAACTAAAATTTAAAAATTTTAAAAAATAGACAAGCAAAAGACAAACACAGGTATATGTATCAAAAAGTTGAGGTTAAAAGGTTATTATGGAATTTGATGTACTGGGCATCTCACTGTGATGGTAAATAGGTTAAAAAATTATCTATAAAAAACAATGGACCAGAATAGTGGGAACGAATTAAAAATAAATGTTGTATCTATGGCATAGTGGTGGTTGTTCTCTTGTCTTTTGTTGTTGCTGTTGTTGTTGGCTTTCTGGGGGAGGGGCCTGCTGTATGGCTTTTCAGGCACTGCTTCCTGAGTTAAGTCCTCCTGCTCCCATCAAGGGGGTGGGCTCTGAGGAAACCTGTTTTTCAGGCTTTTGTTCTCTGGAGGTTTTTTTGTTTGTTTGTTTGTTTGTTTGCTCTGGCCTTGGCAGCTTTTGATAGGTTTTGGAGGTTTAGAGGAAAGCAAACTGCCCCCAGACCTCCCTCTCAGAGAGAAGCCTCAGTCTGTTCCCCTCTGGGTGCTCCAGAGCACATAAATTCCCCCTCAGCTGCTGGCAGAGTAAGTTCCCAGTCATGGTCTCTGGGGTCACAGGAACTCCTGGTGTACCCAAAACCATGATAGCCATGGCTGCCTGGGCAGTTGCAGACCACCAGAGAGGCTCCAAGCAGCTATAGTGCACTGAGATTTTCCTGTTTGCCCAGGCTGGGAGTGCTCAGACTCTTGGGGTTTTGAGAGCACCTGGCGCCCGCATGCACCTCTCTTAGGGAGGGGTGAGGGGTATGACTGACTCAGACTCTGGTAGCATGTGAGTGGAGAAAGCAAAGGGTTGCATTTCTGTCTGCTGGGAGGCTCCCTACTCCTCATGGCAGCTGCCACCCAGACACTCTCAGGCGTGCTGGTGGTCCAGGGACCAAGACCTGGTTTCTTCCCTACACTCCCTCTGGCTCAGTGCCAGGGGTGGTTGCCCTGGGTCCCGGGACTCAAGCCCCTGTCCCCAACCGCCCCGAATCCCATAATCTCCCCAACGATCCATTACTCTCTTTAAGTGCCCCCAATCAGACTCCAAGTCAATGCTGGTCCCCAATCCCAGGGCACTCTCACATTGGGGTATCACTTCCAATGGTCGCTTCTGGTGACTCCCTCCCCCTTTTGTTTATCTTCTGGTATCAGTCAGATGTTCCCACTCTGCTTTACCTGCCCACTGGTGTCTTCTGCCCCCATAGAGATCCAGAAGTGTATAATTCTAATCTCAGGCTGATTTCATGGGTGATCAGAGTTCTTTGGTAGGTAATCAGCTCACTTTAGGGTACAGGTTGAAAGGGCACCTCCTCCTACTTCCCCGCCATCTTATCTCCCCCCCAGTCTTGTAGCTATTTAAACCCACTTGTGATACACTGAGTTCTGTGTCTTCCCCAAGAGACAATTATTAATTTAAATCCCATCCATTTTAAAGTGATTCCTTCCTGTCATAACCCTTAGTCATATTTCTGTCATAGTGCCTTGGTAGAAGGAACACATTTCTCCCATATCCTCTTCCATATCTCCCAAATGTAACTAAACAGACTCCTTTAGGACTTGTATTCACGTATGAATGACTCTCTCATGTCAATGATATCTTTCTGAACAAAGCTGAAAACCACCTTTCTAGCTCTATTACTGTCTATCTACCTGATAGATGTATCCCATTTATCACTCACAGGGGTAGATGAGTTTTGAAATTAAATCAGTAAAATAAAAACCAGAGAATCTTCCAACTTATTCTTCCCTATTGACTTCCTGAAAACATTTAAACAGTTGCAGAAGCAAACTTTTTTTTTTTAAGAATCAATGTTTTATATTTTTATTTCTCTCTTTCTCTCTCTTTTTTTTTTTTGTAGTGGCAAGTATTACTTTTGAATTAACTCAGCTTATCATTAAGACTGCTTACCAAAAACAGATTAGAAATCCATTTTCTTTAAAACATTAATGTATGATATGTGTACAAAATATATTCATGCCTTCGTGTGTATGTATATTTTTATTTATTTGTGTGTGTGTTTATTTATTTATTTGAGAGTGATAGAGAGAGAAAAAGAGAGAGAGAGCAGGAGCAGGGAGAGAGGCAGAGGGAGAAGCAGGTTCCCAACGGAACACATAGCCTGATGTGGGGCTGGTTCCCAGGACTCTGGGATCATGACCTGAGCTGAAGGCAGATTCTTAACTGACTGACCCACCTGAAAGTCCCTATATATATATTTTTTAATTGACATCACTATGTCTGTCTTGCCTTGAGATGTTTTTCAATGTGATAAATGCTGTCAATTGCTTTTTGAGTTACTTTCTGAGTTGAGGTGTTTTTGAAACATTAAACTAATTGAAAGAGAAAAAAATACACATGCCAAGTTATTTCAAAGAGAAGCTGTCTTGAGTACACTCACTGTGTCAACTGTTTGAATTTAATCTGAACAAAAGATCACATCCTTTTGTTTACAAAAATGAATTTTTGAGTTGTTAAGCAGACTGCTTTGACATAATACTCTCAGACTGACTCCTCTCATCATTAGGGACTATTGGCCCCTCATTCCCATTTCATATTTCAAAATCTAAGCTACCTAGCAGTCATCTCACATTTAAGGGGCTCTCTAAACTCCTACAAAATGAAGTTGGAGGTGGGGAGACATTGCGGTTTAATCACTATGACCATTGCCCCACTGTTTCTGTCACATTAAGCCAAGCCCTGGAGTTCTTGCTATTAATAGAAGGAATGATTGAAATGCAGTCTCATGCTTTTTATAATGTGAGATTTTATACCATGTTGTATTTTTCTTTAATCTTTTTCTGGAACATTAACTATATTGTATACATAATCTTTTAACTGATTTCATTTGCTCAGGAATCATAAGCATTTTTAATGCTATGAACATAATTTTTACCTTTGATGTAGGAATCCTGGAGTTTACATTTAAAATATGGGGTTCATTACTACACATTTTTGAACATGCTAAAACATACTTCAAACAAAATTATATCTCAAAATGAAATATATAACACTGAATATTTTTCACCTTACTATGAATGGTTTCATGTAGAAACAAGTCCAAGTAAAAGAAAATTTTTAAAAAATGATGTTCATTCTGTTTCATATGCTTATATATGACATGTAAATGAAATAGCATGCTTATATCATTTTGCAATTTGAAGATATTATTGTCGAAACTATCATCATTTATTAACAGAAAGAAAATAAAGTACCTGAGTATCTTTTACTACATGTAATGGTAACAGTTTACATGTGGATACAGCTTTGCAATTAAGGAAGAAATTTCACAAGCTGTACTATAGTAGACTAGCATTAAACACAAGCAACACATGCACAAAATACTAGTCCTTCCAAACAGAGAACATAAACATGGAATAGATAAGTTTTTATGAATAAATTTTCCTAGAATATAATGTTTATAGTCCCCAACTGTCTGTCAGGAGGTTCACAACTGCTCTGATAATTTCAAAAGGAAAGGCAGAGGCAATCTGATTTCTAAACATTTCTTAATTTACTTGTATATTTTATTAATACTTTCACATGGAAATTTTGTCATGTCTGCCAGTACTTCATAGATCCATATTAGAACCTGAAGGATTAGGATTACACTTATACTAATTTAAAAGTTTGATATTTTTATTTATCAGGGATTTATGCCTTAAGTATTATTTATCTATTTTATTGAGTTGGTGTACCCTTAAATTCTATACCTGAGGTCCCTGTCTATCTAAGATTAGCTAGGTGCCATTCCTTTTGGGTAACCTGTTTTCATGTCATTGATCATTGCTAACTTTTGTTACATTTACATTTTTTACTATCCAAGCAATGTTTGTTATATCACTAATTCACTAACATGGATCAGTGACTAAAAAGGATTCATTAAAGCAAAAAACAGCAATTACTAGTGGAGAAAAAAATGAAGATACAAGTATTACAAACAGTAACAATGTAACTATAAAAAACATAACTCACAGAATATAACTTAGAATATAAACAAAAAGTAAATATTTAAATGTGATGGTTGCACCAAAGCTCTGAAAAAGTAAATTTTGGAAGGGAAGCACAATTATCATTATCCAAAATATTTCATAATACCAAAAATCTCTAATTCCCACACATTACTCATTATAAATTTTGTCAAAAATGCAGAATTTGTATCATTTTGTCTTTCCGAAAATTTTGGCTTTCTAGAACATGGTCAGAAGTATGTTTTATAGTGATCGGTATCTTTTTCCTCCAAAGGCTCATAAGAAACTCAAGTATCGAGGAATATAGAGGAATACTAGTAATAGCAAAAGTATCGAGGAATACTAGTAATAGCAAAAATTTATCCAAGTAACTCTATTACTGAGAAGCTTAAAAACTGGTACCAAAGTGAATGTAAAAAATCTTATGATTGGGGCAAAAACATAATAAATGTTGACCAACCTATTTATCATATAACAAGGTGGAAATTACGCATCAGAAAAAGAATGATTATACATGCACGGTTGGATGAAATCATGTGAGAGTGTAAATCAGCTCTTGGCATATATGTGAGCATCATTTAAGGGAGAATGCTTACTCAGTGCTTTTCACTGCATGAGAAAGGTTTTTTATTTATTGAACAACTTTTTTGTGAGCCATAGCAGGGACTGAAATCATATTTTAGAATCAGCATAAACATCCTTCATGCAGCTACGTTTACTAGGTACAGCAAGAAAATGCCTTAATGTCAATCACCAGACCAGGCTGTTTACCCACAGAAAATTGGTCATAAATAACACTTTATGGTTGAAAGAAACAGTGAAGGCTACAATTCTGGCAAATCATTGACATAACTGTCTAGATTTCCATCCTGGTCATGCCATCAACAGAAATGGGATATCAGATCAGATATGCTTTATACAGTTAAGTATGTTCTTTATCCAGGGGACAGATGTACAAGTCATTTATCAGAATGAGGGAGGTGATTTCTTTAATTCTTCAGAAAGCCTGCCCCCCCACCCCGCTGTCTGCCTCTCTACCTACTTGAGATCTCTGTCAAATAAATAAATAAAAATCTTTAATAAAAATTTTTTTAAAAATAATTCTTCAGAAAGCCATATTATTTGTTGTATTGCAAAACGTGATCCTCTCACTTCAGTCCTGAGAAAACTTTCTTTTTTTCTCTATGTTGAGAAAAAGCTATCATTTATTTGAGAGAAAGAAACTATGGAGAATCTTGACAATTGAATACTTAAATTTAACCCACTTATTAAGTACTTGTAAAAGCATATCTAAATTCAACAACAGACCATGTAGGATATTCCAAACATGAATGAAACCAAAGATGTGATCAGGAATCCTTTCTTGTCTTCTTCTGATCTTAAATACTAAACTTTCAACTTGTATGTATTACTTACTCATTTGTAATGGGAAAAAAAAAATACCTCTGGAGTTCTGAAGTTGTCAAAGACAAGTCTGAGTTTCCAGGACTGTTTAATAAACCATGCCACATTCTTTTCTTCTTCCTAAAAGCATACTTAAGGATTAGAAATATCTACTTTATTTATTTTTTAGATTTCATTTATTTACTTATTTGAGAAAAAGAGCAAGAGAGCACAAGCAGGGGGAGTGGCAGAGGGAGAGGGAGAAGCAGGCTCCCTGCTGACCCTGGGATAATGACCTGAACAGACACCTACCTGACTGAACCATGCAGGAACCCCTAGAAATGTCTACTTTAAATAAAGCTTAGTTAGAGAAACTAATGACATCTTAAATCTTACTTATTGTTCAGGTGTTCCCTTAAGTTTGATATGGCTGCATGGACTGTGAATTACAAACAGTGTAACTTCCTTATATGAAAGTGTTCCCCCCACCACACACACACACATTGCATATTATTACGGCTTTGTTTGATTTTTCTTAAATTTGTTGTCTCTTTTTTTTTTTAACTTTATTTAAGCTTTATTTAAACATATAATGTAACCCCACCACCCTCTCCCAACCCCTCTTCCCCCAAGCCCCCTCAGTTTGTTTTATGACATTAAGAGTCACTTTTGGTTTTTCTCCCTCCCGATCCCATCTTCCTTCATTTTTACTTTTCCTACCACCTTAACTCCCACCCCCGTTGCATCTCCACGCTGGTGCAACCACTCTGGAAAACAGCATGGAGGTTCCTCAAAAAATTGAAAATAGAGCTACCTTATGACCCAGCAATTGCACTACTGGGTATTTATCCTAAAGATACAAACGTAGTGATCCAAAGGGGCATGTGTACCCGAATGTTTATAGCAGCAATGTCCACAATAGCCAAGTTATGGAAAGAACCTAGATGTCCATCAACAGATGAATGGATAAAGAAGATGTGGTAAATTTGTTGTCTCTTTTGAAGAACAAACAAGATTATTGAATTCACGGTGGCCAAGTGTATGAGAAATATTACTCTAAATTTAATGTAATTTTACTTTTACCAATATAACACTGATGTATTTGAGAATAATTGATTAAAAATAATTAACAAAATGTATTTGACTTTGAAATTTATAGTTCAAACAAAAGAATATAGTATTTTTTGTTTTATTATTTTTTATCATCACATGGCTAAAGAGAGAAACAGCCAGAGACAGCTTCTTTACTCCCCCAGATAGTTATTAATTGCTAAGAAAATAAATGATGAGTTTAGCTCAATCAGCACAGCATAAGATCTAGTAGGTCAGAGTTATAAATTTGGATTTTATTCTGAAGTGAGAAGGCTTGTAGATTTTAGGCACAGATTTTCTGAATTATGTATTTAGAAGACAGCTCTGTAAAGAGAAGTAAAGGGAAGAGCTAGTATGAATCATGGAGCACTCGATTGGAGCTGGGACAACTGTATATTAATGAGACCAAACACTCCAAATTTATACACTCAAATTCATTTGCATCAGAAAGCTTGATAAAGCATAAACTATGTCTTAATAATTTAAAAATGAAATCATACTATAAATCTTACATTATTGCTTTCTGTTTCAAAATCCCCTGCCGAACTTTTTACTAGAACTACTAGGCCCCAGTAGAACATTTGTTTTGAAGGATTTTACAGCCACATTTTCCCAGAATGTGATAATATAATACATATTTCCTTTTTTATATGAATGACTCTGTTACCTATGTTACCATCTAGAATACTGATTTCGTTTATACACAGAGCACTCATGTTATCTCTTCATTCAAGGCACTACAATCCTGAAAAAAAGATCTCTTTGTATTGAGGACCACACAACTTTCAGTGAAAACAATCTAGGGGAATGTTGGTCAAATCAGTTACATTTCTAGAAAGGAGAATACTATTATTTTGGTTGACCAAAATATATCATCCAAATTAGATTATTCTTATTGAACATGAAACACAGCAATTTTATTTGAAAGTGAAATAGTTCTGGGGTGCCTGGGTGGCTCAGTCATTAAGTGTCTGCCTTCAGCTGGGATTATGATGCTGGGGTCCTGGGATCAAGCCCCACATCAGACTCCCTGCTCAGTGGAAAGCCTGTATCTCCCTCTTCCACTCCCCTGCTTGTGTTTTCTCTCTCTCTCTCTCTCTCTCTCTCTCTCTCTTTCTCTCTGTCTACTAAATAAGCAATTTTTTTAAAGTGGAAATATGTTATTTCAAGTCAGTCCCTATTTAATGGTTTATAGTAACACTTTCTTAACAATATTTTCTTTGGCATGTCTCTTTGTGTTCTTTCTGCATACTCGTTTGCTGTTTGTCTGTTTTACCTTGCTTTACTATAATTTTACTAGGTTCTTGTTAAAACCCTTCTTACGCCAGGCTAAACTTTAAAAATGAGTCAGATCAGATTGAACCTCTTGGAGAGCATTAGTCTATTGGCTCCTCTGTGATGTTGACAATGTTACCAGTATTTTGCATATGGATAAATACAACTAAGGAGAAACACAGTTATTCAACATTAATCAATTAATAAATATATGGCCTATATTCAAATTTAGGTCAGCCAGTTTCCTAGTCTTATATGTTTTCTACTGTATACCTGAATATAAAATTAATAAATTATGTATTTTACATTTGTACATACAGGTACAATTCCCCTTTATCTTTGAAATTAAGTCATCAACTTCAAATGCACTACTCTTCTAATTTACTTTAAATGAGATATAGTCTAGAAAGGTAAGAAGGAAGGGAAATGGTTATTTAGGGAATTCCTGCTGTGTGGCAGTCAAGAAACTAGAAATTTCACATATGTGAATCATTTCCAATTGGCAGCTTCCATCCATCTAGTAATTTGCAGACAATCTTGATCTCCTCAGTAATTATTTTACATAGTAAATTATGTGAATTTGAAAGAAGTCCTATCTATTGTACTGATCCCATTCACAGTGTATACTCTGAATCATCTTAAACACAATAAGTTGGCTTGACAAGAATAGTTAAATTTGATGCATAATAATTTGTTTCAATGATCTAATAATTTATAATTTCTACCATTTAGAACATCTTGAGGTCATAACTAAATTCCTTATTTTTATCCCTATTATGAATATCATAATACTATATGTAAGGTATTTCCTATGTGCTGGAGATTCAAGAGTGAAAGAAGTAGACAATGGCCCTGATCTTTTATAGGCTTACTTTCTCATGGGCTCAACAGGTAACAAATGTAGTTAGGTGATATTAAGAACCATAAAGAGAGGACTTTGCTTGAGTAAGCCTTTTTCCTCTTTTATCCAGCTTTCTTTCATAGTGGAAGTGAAAGTTTTGGACCCATATTTCTCTACTTTTATTCATGCAGCCTCCATGGATTGAATGTTTACAGTGATGAGCAGCAGTGAAGATCAGGAACTTAACAAAAACTTTCATGAAGTTCATCATGGAGGATATGTGACGTTCTTAATTACTACCCATCATTCAACCTGTCTTTTTAATTGTGGCTTTTTCCACACAAGCTGGGAAACCCTCTTTTACTTATTTATACATAAATAGTAATTTCTGTCAGATCCAATTTTCATCTCTTAGTGATGGACAGAAGAGCTAGAGTGAGCAATGCTGAGGTACATGTCTTTAACTTAAATTCTTTGATGAAACTGAGAAGAGAAATTATATGACTTAAGTGTTCACTTTTTAAGAGTGTGGGGACATGCTGTACATAATATTTCTTTGCTCACATTTGTTTTAAAGACTCTTTCATCTTAAATTTAATTTTGTTGGTGTCCTAATTGGTCAATTTTTTTAAATCACAGTTTGTTATCCATACAGATGGATCATGAAAAGAACAAAAAGAACATGTAAAGCTCTACATTATTAATTTAATTTATATTCTGTTTTAAACACACACACACACACACACACACATAGAAAATTCCATGATCAAATAGCCAACTAGATGTGTTTGAATGAAGCATTCAAACATATTACCATTTTCCTAGAAACTTCTTTTCATCCGTGTGAGAATGTCAAACCATTGTATTTATTGTAGTGAAGTGTTTGAGAATTAATAGTGTCCCCTAATTTGCTTTTGCAATCTTTACTAACATCCAGATATTGTTTTAAAAAAGTTATGGGACGCCTGGGTGGCTCAGTTGGTTGGGCGGCTGCCTTCGGCTCAGGTCATGATCCCAGTGTCCTGGGATCGAGTCCCGCATCGGGCTCCTTGCTCGGCAGGGAACCTGCTTCTCCCTCTGCCTCTGCCTGCCTCTCTGTCTGCCTGTGCTCGCTCTCTCTCTCTCTCTCTCTCTCTCTCTGACAAATGGATGAATAAAATCTTTAAAAAAAAGTTATGAGTAAGGAGGAAAAAAGCGAAATTAATAATCAGTATGAAAAATATGTATTTGAGATGTCTTCCCTTAGACTCAAAAACAAACCTAAATGTAAATAAATTATACCTGATGCTTTAAGCCTCCCCTTTCTCTGATTAGAAATGCATTAACTTCTCTTCTAATAATTATTTGTCTAGCACAGTTGGAGGAAATCATTTTAATGGATATAAGAGAGTCATTGATCATAGGCTTTTTTATTAGTAATTTCTACTACACAAGGCAATTTGCCTTAATACAATTACACAATTCCTTTTCATTTGCCTAAACAAATTCTCTCTTTCTGCTGCATAATGGGGGATAATTCCTTGGAACTATAGAAACAAGAGAATTCATCCCATGCCAGCTAATCTGTGGTAGGACTGCAGATTCTCCCACATCAACATAAACCTGTGGATAGCTCCTTCCATAGGTAAATAGAAATAGATCATATGCCTAAAGCAAAAGCCAAAACTATCAGGTATCTAGAATAAACAAAAGAATATACTTCTTTATCTGGGGATAGGCAAAGACTTCTTAAACAAGACCCCAAAATCATTAACAATAAGAGATTAATAATATGACCTTGTTAAAATAAAGAACTCAACAAGTCAATGAGACTCCACTAAGAGCATGAGTAGAAAAGACATACTGGAGGAAATGGTTTTAATACATATTCAATAGAGGACTCTTACTCAGGATACATAATTCTTAAAAATCAATCCCCAAAATACAGAAAAACCCTTATCAGGAAATTAAAAATTAAAATGAGGGTGAAATATCATTATAAAGATAGGAGAATGGCTAAAACAAAAATGAGAGATGATACGAAGTATAATAAGGATGTGGAGCAATTGAAATTCTCATAGGGTGCTTGGCACAAATGTAAATTGGGCATCTACAGTTTGGCATCGATAGTTTGTCAGCATCTACTACAGCTAATCTTATGTACCTGCTGAAACCCAGCTCCTCCACTCTTGGAATTAGTGCTTATGTCCATCAAATGATACACAAAAGAAGTCACACATTAGTATAAATTGCCAAAATTTGGAATAATTGCCAAATTATTATATGGAAGAATTGCCAAAAATTGGAATAATTCCCATGTCTATAAACACAAAAATGAATAAGCATATTGGTGTGTATTCATTAAGTGCTTTCTACAAAACAAAACAAAAAAATAGGATTGCTAATACAAGCAAAAACACAAATGAATTTTATATCACAAAAAGTGTAAATAGAATAATTTCACTTGTTTTAAGTTTGAAATCAGGAATAATGACTCTAAGCCAATAACCGTCTGCATAATGTTAGAAGCTGACTCAGAGGTGTCATGAGGTTGCTTCTTGGGACTGGAAATATTCCATATCTTGATCTGCATGGTGGTTACTGGGTGTTTACATATGTAAGAATTTACAGAGATATATATACTATGGATTTGTGTGCTTTACTGTATATAATTTTGTCTCATCATAAATGAAAAGAAAAATCTCTAAAGATCAGAAGTTCAATATTTAAAATATGGGCAGGTTTTTAATGACAATGAAATTTAGATATTTTCTTGTGCATGCCTTATTGATACAAGATAAACTAATACTCTTGGATTTTTAGATGCTAACAATGACCCAATGCATTAAATGAGTCCCCTTGTTTGCCTAAGAAAGTCACAGACTTCTTTAGAGAAAATGACTTAGTTCATGTCAAAAATTCTCATAAATAGGGACGCCTGGGTGGCTCAGTGGGTTAAGCCTCTGCCTTCAGCTCGGGTCATGATCCCAGCATCCTGGGATTGAGTCCCACATCAGGCTCTCTGCTCTGCAGGGAGCCTGCTTCTCCCCTCCCATCTCTGCCTGCCTCTCTGACTGCTGGTATGATCTCTATCAAATAAATAAATAAAATCTCTTTTAAAAAATTCTCATAAATATGAAAAAAAATTATCCTTATTTTTGTTCCAATGCAGCATTTTATGCAGAGATAAATGTGTAGCACTTGCTTTATATATCCTTGCTGAACTAATTTTTGAAATGAGAGCAGTGAGTATTTACTAATTTGTTAAATATTTATTTTGCATCTACTTTGTGAAAAGCGCTTGACTTGCTGTGTTGGTATAAAAATCTGTAGTACTCTGTAGACATAATTTCATTCCCTATAAAATGGTATAGATACATACCTGATGTTTAATCAAATTTGATATGAAAATTTTAATTTTACTTGTTTACACATGACCTTGTTCTGATATTTTTTTTAGTAGGCCAATATTTCCACACAAAAGAGCCAGGCATTAAACCATATGCCATGATATGATATGATATGATGATATGATAATGAGTAATACTGCAGTTATAAAATAAACTGCAAATGATTTCCTTGATAAAAATCAGTTTCCAAACTTTGGTATAGTCTATATTGATGCAAGAATATTATTCTAAGATGAAGCAGAAAATAATTCTATTCATACTTGATAAAATTAGACCAAGGGGTATATTTGTATATATTTTATGATTATAATGTACTTGGGAATTTTAATTGAGCTGTAAAATAAGAGAAAATACACCTTTATCTAAAAGTAAATAAAATAAAGAAAATTTTGTTATCTTGTTTTTATGAAAGTAGAATCTATTTGTATTTTTTTAAAAATACATAGAAAAAATCCATGTTGTTCATGTTCATTCATTATTTGGAAGAAGCTGTTTAGTTTGGTTGAGGAATGTATTTCACCTGGGTGACCTCACAGAAAATATTCCAGAACATAAACTCCAACTTCAGTTTCCTCCCTCCCTCACATTCTCCCTTTGGTCAAATCCAATTATATCCCACAGGGCAAAAACTTGCTAATGACATCCATATGGCTCATCCTCCCAGGATAGAGAACAAAGTGAAAATGGGCAAAGAGCAGATCTGAGATGATGAATGAGGGGAGAGGTCCAGCATACTGCCCCTCTCCCATAATTCCATTTCAAGATTTTGAGCTAGTATTTTTCAGAGCAGTTCTAAATCATCTTTATAAAGGGTATGACTTCTTATTTCAGCCTTCTGGTTTCCCTTTTGGTATGACAATATCATGATTAATTGTTTAAAAAATGCCACCAAATTAATCTGGAAGCATATAATAAAATATTAACAAGTACAGACATTAAAGTGGTTAAGAGTTTAGATTTTGAATTCATACCTGGGTTCTAATCTCTGTCTGGTGTCCTTATACCTAAAGTTCCAGTACTAACCTTTACCTCATTAGTACATGTTAGGGTTAACTAATATAATGTATGCAAAACTTTTGGCACAAGGCCTGGGACACAATAAATGGCCGTTAATTGAAATAAGAAGCTTGCGTTACAACAGATTAAGCATATATGGTTTACATCTCAGGTCAGGCAGAAACAAACAACCCTTGTAGTAACCTTGAGAAACATGAGGAAACCAGAGGGTACTGAAAAAAGGAGTAATCAAAGAGATTGATCAAGCTAAACGTAGCAAATGAATGATTCAGAATATATATACTGGGAGCAGATGGAATTTTGAATTACTGAAATATTTCTCTAACCATGATTAATGAATATAGTAAATACAATATAAAATGGGAAATTGATTAGATATAATTGGGAAGGCATCTTTAATAGCCAGTAGGACTCAGTCCAAAATATAATGGCATCAGAATTTGAGTAAGAACAGTTTGAGCAAGAACAAATGAGCACATTTTAAGAAAGAATTTATTTGCCTCAGAATTGCACATGCATGGAAAATGATGGCTATTGCTTGATTCTGAATCTTTTTCTTCCCAACGAAATAAAATAGAACACTCTTAAAATCACACACACACACACACACACACACACACACACACACACAAACATATAGCCACAATGTCAGGAAATACGGAAGAGTAAAATCTTCAAATTACCTCTAAGCAGAAATAAACAAAAATTCTGATAGATAACCAGAATCCCATCCACTACTGTAACACCCAGGATGCAGAAATCTGGGAAAATGTCAGAGAATGCTAGATCAAAATCTGCTGAAGGGGAATATATAATACTACAAAGAATATTATTGGGTCAACTAAAAAATAGAATATGGATGGGAGATTATATATATTTTTTAAAATTTATTTATTTGACAGACAGAGATCACAAGTAGACAGAGAGGCAGGCAGAGAGAGAGAGGAAGGGAAGCAGGCTCCCTGCCAAGCAGAGAGCCCAATGCGGGGCTCGATTCCAGGACCCTGAGACCATGACCCGCGCTGAAGGCAGAGGCCTAACCCACTGAGACACCCAGGTGCCCTGGGAGATTATATTTTTTTAAGAAGCACATTTTAAGGTGCCCGGGTGATTTAGTTGGGTAAGCAAATGCTTTCTACTCAGGTCATGATCCTGGAGTCCTGGGATCAAGTCCCACATCGGGCTCCCAGTTCCATGGGGAGTCTGCTTATCCCTCTGATCTTCTCTCTCACTCTCTTTCACTCTCTCTCTCTCAAATAAATAAATAAAGTCTTTAAAAAAAAGAAGCAGCACATTTTATTTTCAAAGCAAGCTGAACAGAATACCTACAGAAAGGTTTTGACATTTGAGAAGTTGATAGCAATGGTAGCTCCTTGTGGTAGGGAACTGGTGACTGGCTGTGGAAAGGGTCAGAGGGAAATTGACTTTTGTATTTTTAGAAAATTGTATCTTGATTGTGTGTGTCTGTGCATGTTATCTGATAACAAATACTTTTACTTAAGCAACATGCTCAATTTCAAATAGCATGGGTCCTGGAGTCAGACAAATCTCATCTCTACATCTTACTCACTGGTTGACCTCATTCACATTATTAAATTTTTGTTTGCTACCTAGACCATGGGGATAATCTATGATTGTTAGGAGACTGATATAGACTTATAAAGTTTGCTAGCTCCCAAGTAATGTTGAAATGGGTTGCCATTCATTGCTGGGCCTGTCACTATCTATACTAACTACTATAGTGACATCTATGGCATCATGGAACCTGGAGCCATAACAATTCTAGTCCATTGTCAGTGATCACTCCATAGTTACTCTGTTCAATAAAAGTATATTTTAGCATACATATGCTTTATTATATATAGAGAGAGTGTATTTAGAAAGGGGCACAACAAAATGGTGTTTTAGATTTTTAAAGGGATTGAAAAACCTGACTGCACAGTATTAACACATTCCTCAAGGAATATGAATGAGTTGTTTGATTGGATGGTTTGGTTATAAATTTTTGACATTGATTAAATCAATAGTGGTTATTTAACACAAAAAATACACAAGAAACCTATTAAACTATATGAGGACAACCTATAATAGTCTCAAAACCTATTAGTTCAGCATACTTCAGAAAGCATGAAATTTTTATTTTTGACCTCATACAGTTGCATTCAAGCATTTATATAGAGTTATGTTAATAGTACATAAAAATTGTTTAAGTACTTAAGAATCCCTTTTGTTTGATTTCTTAGAATGAAAAAACATTTTATTTATTTATTTATTTATTTATTTATTTATTTATTTATTTGTCAGAGAGAGAGAGAGCACACACACAAGCAGGAAGAGTGGCAGGCAGAGGCCAAGAGAGAGAAGCAGGCTCCCTGTGGAGCAAGAAGCCTGATGTGGGACTCGATCCCAGAACCCTGGGATCATGGCCTGAGCCGAAGGCAGTGGCTTAATGGACTGAGCCACCCAGGCATCCCAAAAATAACATTTTATTTTATTTTATTTTTTAAAAGATTTTATTTATTTGACAGACGGAGATCACAAGCAGGCAGAGAAGCAGGCAGAGAGAGAGGAGGAAGGAGGCTCCCTGCTGAACAGAGAGCCTGATGTGGGGCTTAATCCCAAGACCCTGGAATCATGACCTGAGCTGAAGGCAGAGGCTTCAACCCACTGAGCCATGCAGGCGCCCCCCAAAAATAACATTTTAAAGATGAATTTCTTGAAGAGTCTTTGCTTTTTGTTTTTTTCTTGCCTATAGAGGATTTTGTGAACAAATACTCAATTACATCAAAAACTTAATAAAATGAATGTGCATTAAGAAAAAAGTTCAAAAATAAAAGTCTTTCAAAGAAGTCATTTCAATGAAATGACTATTTCATTTCATGTCATTTCATGACAACAAACATGTTTATTCATTGATCTACTTCTCTAGTCAAGTAGATTTCCAAGATAGATAAAAGTATCAAAATTGAGAACACGAATTGCAAGAGAGGGGAAATCGAGACACTTCTGGGCAACAAAGAAGAAAAAGTAAGTGAAGTGTCTTAACCCTTCACCTGAGACAAAATGATGCGGCTTCTCTTAGGGTTAAGCAGGTATTCAGAACAAAAGAATAGTCATGATTGATGAGAACTACATGCTTTTGTCTATTATAGTTGAATTTAAAATTGTGTATATTTGTGAAAAAAGTACAGAAGCTATGTAAGTTTATCTTCAGAACATCAGAAATATACACATTTATATTTTATCAGAAGATAAATGATAATTTTAATTTTTTAAAGATTGTTATTTATTTATTTGACAGAGATCACAAGTAGGCAGAGAGGCAGGCAGAGAGAGAGGAGGAAGCAGGCTCCCCACTGAGCAGAGAGCCTGATGCGGGGCTCGATCCCAGAGCCCTGAGATCATGACCTAAGCCAAAGGCAGAGGATTTAACCCACTGAGCCACCCAAGAACCCCAATAATTTTAATTTTTTCTTCTAAAAATCCATATTATTTTAGAAGTTTTAGATTTACAGAATCATTGCAAAAAGTGTACAGAGAATTTCCATACATCCCATTCCTTAGTTTCTTCATTGTTAGTATCAACATTGATAGGGTACATTTGTCACAATTGATACACAAATATTGGTAAAGTTTTGTTAACTAACATCTGTACATTTTTCAGATCTCCTCAGTTTTCCCATGATGGCCTTTTCCTATTGCAGAATTTTATCTACGTACTACATTACACTTAGCAGTTGTCCCCTTAGGCTTTTCTTGTTTGTGATAGTTTCTCAAGACTTTCCTTGTTTTTGATGTTCATGACAGTTTTGAGGATGACTAGTCAGATACCGTCAATTATCCATCAATTGGGATTTGCCTGATGTTTTCCTCGTGATTAGACCAGGATAAGGAATACTGGAGGAGAAACATAGAGGTAAAAATGCCATTCTTATTACATCATGTCCAAAATACATATTATCAGTATGACTTATCACTCTTGATGTTAGCCTTGTCTGTTTTCTCTACCATAGTTAATCCCTTTTCATAGTGTGCTCTTTAAAAGAAAGTCACTATGTGCAGCCCACCTATGTGTAGATGTTCTTTGTCAAATATAGGATGTTTCCCTCTATCCATTTTTGCTAGGAGTTTTTTTTTAATTTTTTTAAAGATTTTATTTATTTATTAGTTAGAGAGAGAGAGAGAGAGAGCAAGCACAGGCAGACAGAGAGGCAGGAAGAGGCAGAGAGGGAGGAGCAGGCTCCCTGCCGAGCAAGGAGCCCGATGTGGGACTTGATCCCAGGATGCTGGGATCATGACCTGAGTTGAAGGCAGCCGCCCAGGCATCCCTGCTAGGAGTTTTTTAATGATGAAAGAATTTTGTCAAATTTTCTATCAATATTTATGATGATTTTGCCTTTATTTTATTGATTCTATAGATTACATTGTTTTATTTTCTAATGTTGAACGAAATTTGCACATCTGAAGTAAATTCAACATGACCATGGTGCATAATATTTTATGCATTATTTTGCATTTTATATTTTATCCATAATTAATATCTATTTGCTAATAATATGTTTAGGATTTGTATCTATATTCTTAAGACATAATCTGTTATTTTTCTTTCTTTTAATGTTTTGTTTTATTGGCTTTGGTATTAGGGTATTTCTGTACATCTAGGATGAGTTAGGAAGTTTTCCTATGCTTCTATATTTAGGAAGATATTGTGGAGAACTGGCAAAATTTCTTCCTTAATATTTTATGCAATTTACCTGCAAACCTTTTTTTCTTTTTTTGTGTGTGATTTCTTTTCAGAAGGTTATTAATCATTGAGTCAAATACTTAAATACACATTGTACTAGTCAGGTTATGTCCTTGTATGAGCTATGGTAATTTATTTCTTTCAAAAAACTTGCATACTTCATCTGGTTATCAGTTTACTTGTCATAGAGTTGCTCATATTTTTCCTTGTTAATCCATTAGTGTTGATCACTACATTTCTTATATTGATAATTTGCTTGTTTTCTCTACTTGCTGGCTTGCTTATTTGTTTCTTTATGTTCTTGTTTTGCCTGGCTAGAAGTTATCACTTTTATTGATCTTTTCAAAACCTGATTTTTCTTGTTTTATTGATTAGTATCATTAACCTGTTTTAAATTTCATTGGTTATTGGTCAAATGTTTATTATTTCTCTTTTGTGCTTTCTGAAACTTAAATTGCACCTCTTTCCCTTGTCTTCAAAGTGATAACATAGATTATTGATTCTAGTTTTTTTCTCTTTTTAAAATATAATTTGAACATTATATAAAAAACAAATTATGTACTACATATAGGCTAATTGAATTTAAATTGAAAAATAAAATATACCTTGAATACTACAAATTTCTCTGTAAGCACTGTTTCTCTGTCTTCCACACATTTTGATAAAATATATTTTTACTTTCTTTAAGCTCAAAATATTTTCAAATTTCTCTGGAGATTTCTGCATTGACCCATATGTTACTTAAAAGTAAACTGTTCGATATCCAAATATTTGGGAATTTTCTAGATTTTTATGTTACTATTTTCTAGTTCAGTTCCACTTTTTGCCTGAGAACATACTTTGTACATTTTCATTCTCTTAAGTTTTTCATTTACTCTGTTAATGAGGCTATTACATTGATTGATTTTCATATGTTAAACCACCTTGAATTTCAAGAATAAATCTTACTTGAAAAGAAAATAAACTCACTTGGGCATAAAAGGATGTAATCTTTTTAAGGAGTTTTAAATTGCTTGCTAGAATTTTGTTGAGGATTTTTACATCAAAACTCCTAGTGATATTGGTCTCAAGTTTTCTTATAATGTTTTTATCTGACTTTGTTTCAGAGTAACTGTCTTCATAGAGTGAAGTATGAAATACCCTCTCCTCTTCAATTTTTTGAAAGAGTTTGGAGGAAATTATGTTGATTCAATTCTATTAAATTTTTAATGGGAGTATTTTATGGTCCAGATTGTGGCCTATCTTGATAAATGTTCCATGCAAATGTGAGCCCAATGTGCATTCTTCAGTTGTTAATGTATTCTATAAATGTCAATTAGAGCAACTCAATTGATAGTGCTGACCAGCTTAATATGTTTTTATTGCTTTCTGCAGCCTCATTTTTCAATTACTGATGAAATATGTTGACTTCCCCAAATATAATAGTGGACTGGTCTATTACTCTTATCAGTTCTATCAGTTTTTGTCTCACATATCTTGACGTTCTTTTTCTTGATGTACATAGATTTAGGTTTTGTCCATTCTCTTAGGAAATTGACCCCTTAATAATTGTACAGTGCTCCTCTTTTTCCCTGATAGTTGCCTTGGTTTGAAGTCTGCCTTGTCTAAAATTAATATAGTTATTCAAACTTTCCTGTGATTAGTGTTAGCATGGCACATATTTCTCAACCTCTTTATTGCTAACCTATCTCTATTTTACAAGTGAATTTCTTCTTTACAACACATAGTTGATTCTTCTTTTATCTAAATAAATACTAATAATCTCTGCATCTTAACTGATATATTTAGACAACATTTGAAATGATTATATATTTGGATTACTATCAACTGTTGATAACTCTCCTCCACACATTGTTAAAGGTTTCCTTTTCTGTCTTCTATTTTTTTAATTGAAGTATAATTAATAAGGATGTTATATTAGTTTTAGATGTACAATGTAATAACTCAAAATTTCTATACATTATTCAATGTTCATCATAACTATAATCACCTTTGGTCACCAAGCAACGTTATTACAATGTTCTTCATTGTTTTCCCTATGCTGTGTTTTTCATCTCCATTACTTATTTACTTTGTAACTGGAAGTTTGTGTCTCTTAATTCCTTCTATCTATTTCACCCATTCCCCCACTGACCTCCCCTTTAACAATCACCATTTGTTTCTCTGTATTTATGAGTGTATTTTCCCATTTGTCTTTTTGTTTTTTTCAATATTTGTTTATTTGTGTTGTTTCTTAAATTTTGGACATGAGTGAAATCATTTGGTATTTTTTCTTCTGTCTGACTTATTTCACTTATCTTGAAACTGTCTAGATCTATCCATATTATTGAAAATGGTCAGATATCATTTTTAATACTGAATAATATATCTTTGCATATATATTATATATATATATATATATATATATATATATATATATATATACCACTTCTCTTTATCCATTATTTAGCTACTGATGGACACTTGGGTTGCTCCTATATCTTGGTTATTGTAAATAATGCTTCAATAAATATATGGGTGTTAGCCATTTTTATGTCTTCTTTGAAGAAGTGTCTGTTTATGTCTTCTGCCCATTTTTTTGACATGATTGTCTGTTTCTTGAGTGTTGACTTTGAGAAGTTCTGTATAGATCTTCGATATCAGCCCTTTGTCTGTATTGTCATTTATTAATATCTTCTCCCATTCCGTGACTTGCCTCTTTGTTTTATTGACTGTTTCCTTTGCTGTGTGGAAGCTTTTGATCTTGATGAAGCCCCACAAGTTCAGTTTCACTTTTGTTTCCTTTGTCTTTGGAGCTTCAAATCAAAACTATATTGAGATACTACCTTACCAGTTAGAAGGGCCAAAATTAACAAGACAGTAAACAACAAGTGTTGGAGAGGATACAGAGAAAGGGGAACACTCTTACAATGTTGGTAGGGATGCAAGTTGGTACAGCTACTTTGGAAAGCAGTGTGGAGATTCCTTAAGAAATTAAAACTAGAGCTACCCTATGATCCTGCAATTGCACTACTGGGTATTAACCCCAAAGATACAGAAGTAATGAAAAGAATGATCATCTGTACCCCAATGTTCATAGCAACAATGGCTACAGTCTCCAAACTGTGGAAAGAGCCAAGATGCCTTTCAACAGAAGAATGAATAAAGAAGTTATGGTCCATATATATAATGAAATATTATGCCTCCATCAGAAAGGGTGACTACCCAAAATAAATGTATATTGTTAACAATTATTTTGTATTAACATGGACAGGTCTGGAGGAGATTATGCTGAGTGAAATAAGTTAAGCAGAGAGAGTCAATTACCTTATGGTTTCACTTGTGGAGCATAAGGAATAACATGGAGGACATTAGGAGAAGGAAAGGAAAAGTGAATGGAGGAAAATCAGAAGGGGAGACAAATCATGAGAAACTGTGGACTCAGAAACAAAATGAGGGTTTTGGAGGGGAGGGGGATGAGGGGTTGGGTGAGCCTGGTGGTGGATACTAAGGAGGGCATGTATTGCACAGAGTACTGGGTGTGGTGCATAAACAATGAATCTTGGAACACTGAAACAATAAAATAAAATTTTAAATAAATAAATAAATCCACACAGCAAGAATAAATAGTGGGAAGAAGATAGTTATTTGTTTTGTTTAGTTATGTTTTGTTTTGTTTCAAAAAATGGTGCTAAGGAAACTGGACTGATTCATGCAAAAGAATGAAATTGAATCACTTTCTCATACCATATACAAAAATAAACTCAAAATAGTTTAAAGACCTAAATTAGAGACCTGAAACCATAAAGCTCCTAAAAGAAAACATAGGCAGTAATTTTTTAAATATTTGTATTTATTTATTTGACAGAGAGAGACACAGAGAGAGAGGGAACACAGCAGAGGGAGTGAGAGAGGCAGAAGCAGGCTTCCTCCGGAGCAGGGAGCCCCATGTAGGGCTCAATCC
Source organism: Taxidea taxus jeffersonii (assembly GCA_003697995.1). Lineage (NCBI taxonomy): Eukaryota > Metazoa > Chordata > Mammalia > Carnivora > Mustelidae > Taxidea > Taxidea taxus. The sequence goes on from ML109152.1 coordinate 55,451, forward strand.
CAGAACTTTGGGATCATAGACAGATGCCTAAGGACTGAGCCACCCAGGCACCACAGGCAGTAATTCTTAAGCATTACCTGTACAAACATTTTTTCTAGATATGTCTCCTCAGGCAAGAGTAACAAAAACAAAAATAAACTACTGGGACCACACAAAATAACAACAACAACGACTTTTTGCACAATGAAGGAAACCATCAATAGAATGAAAAGGCAATCTACTAAGCAAGAGATGATATTTGTAAATTATATATCTGATGGGGGGTTAATATTCAAAATATGTAAAGAACTTATACAACTCAACACCCAAAAAACACAAATAATGCAATTAAAAATGAGCAGACACACTGGATAATGTGGACTTAACAGATGTGTTCATAACATTCCATCCTAACACAGCAAGATACACATTCTTTTCAAGTGTACATGGGACATTCTCCAGGAAGGAACACATATTAGTTGTAAATTAGGCCTCAAGAAATGCAAAAAGATTGAAATTATACCATGCACCTTTCCTGACTACAAAGCTATGAAATTTGATGTCAATCACAAGAATACATTTGGAAAGGATAACAAATTCATGGAGGTTAAATAACATGCTACTAAATAGTAGGCAGATTAACCAGGAATTCAAAAATTATTTAAAAAATGGAAACAAATAAAAATGAAGACAAAAACAGTCTAAAATCTTTGAGATGCAGCAAAAGCATTATTTAAAGGGAAGAATGTAGCAATATAGGCCTACCTAGACAAGCAAGAAAAATATCAGATAAATGACCGAACCTTACACCTAGGGAACAACAAACAAAGCCTAAAGGCAGCAGAAGGAAGGACATATAAAGATTAGGACAGAAATAGATGATATAAAAATGAAGGAAAAAAAAAACAATAGAACAGATCAATGAAATCATGTGCTGTTTTTTTTTTTTGAAAAAAGAATTGATAAACTTAGACTTAATAAAAAGAAAGAAAGAAAAAGGACCCAAATTATAAAATCACACATGAAAGAAGATAAATAATAATGAACACCACCAAAATACAAGCAATTGTAAGAGAATATTACCAAAAACTATGTCAAAAATTAGACAACTTGGAAGAAATAGCTAAATTCCTAAAATCATATTAACTGCCAAAACTGAAATACAAAGAAATAGAAAACTTGGACAAACCAATAACCAGCAAAGAAAATGAACCAGTAATCTGAAAACTCCCAACTAACAAAGTCCAGGTCTAGATGGCTTCAAAGGAAACTTCTACCAAACATTTAAATAATTCTTCTGAAACTATTACAAAAATAGAAATGGAAGGGAATTTCCAGACTCATTCTGTGAGACCAGCATTCTCCTATTATGAAAATCAGATAAGGATTCTACTAAAAAAGAGAACTAGAGGACAATATCCCTGATGAACATGGATGCAAAAATTCTCAGTAAAATACTAGAAAACTGAATCCAACAACACATGAGAAGAATCATACACTATGTTCAAGTTGGATTTATTACTAAGTTGCAAGAATTGTTCAATATTTGCAAATTAATCAATGTGATACACCACATTAATAAAAAGAAGAATAAGAACCATAGAACCATATGATTCTTTCAATAGATGCAGAAAAAGTGTTTGAGAATGTACAACATCCATTCTTGATAAAAATGTTCAACAAGATAGGTTTAGAGGGAAAATACCTCAACATCATAAAGGTCATATAGTATAAGCCACAGCTAATCTCCTCACTGGGGAAAAACTGCAAGACTTTCCTCTATGGTCAGGAATAAGACAGATGTCCACTCTCACCACTGTTATTTAATATAGTACTGGTTGTCCTAAACACAGCAGACAACAAAAAGAAAAGAATGGCCACCAAATCAACAAGGGAGAAGCAAAACTTTCACTATTTGCAGATGACATGATTTCTTTTTTTTTCTTTAAGCTTTTTTATTTAAACATATAATGTAACCCCACCACCCTCTCCCAACCCCTCTCCCCCCGACCCCCTCACTTTGTTTTATGACATTAAGAGTCTCTTTTGGTTTGTCTCCCTCCCGATCCCATCTTGTTTCATTTTTTCTTTTCCTACCACCTTAACCCCCACCCCCGTTGCATCTCCACTTCCTCATATCAGGGAGATCATGTGATAGTTGTCTTTCTCCAGTTGACTTATTTCGCTAAGCATAATACGCTCTAGTTCCATCCATGTCATCGCAAATGGTAAGATTTCATTTCTTTTGTTGGCTGCATAGTATTCCATTGTATATATATACCACTTTTTCTTTATCCATTCATCTGTTGATGGACATCTAGGTTCTTTCCATGACTTGGCTATTGTGGACATTGCTGCTATAAACATTCGGGTACACGTGCCCCTTGGGATCACTATGTTTGTATCTTTAGGGTAAATACCCAGTAGTGCAATTGCTGGGTCATAAGGTAGCTCTATTTTCAATTTTTTGAGGAACCTCCATGCTGTTTTCCAGAGTGGTTGCACCAGCTTGCATTCCCACCAACAGTGTAGGAGGGTTCCCCTTTCTCCACATCCTCGCCAGCATCTGTCATTTCCTGACTTGTTCATTTTAGCCATTCTGACTGGTGTGAGGTGGTATCTCATGGTGGTTTTGATTTGTATTTCCCTGATGCCCAGTCATGTGGAGCACTTTTTCATGTGTCTGTTGGCCATCTGGATGTCTTCTTTGCAGAAATGTCTGTTCATGTACTCTGCCCATTTCCTGATTGGATTGTTTGTTCTTTGGGTGTTGAGATTGCTAAGCTCTTTGTAGATTTTGGATACTAGCCCTTTATCTGATATGTCGTTTGCAAATATCTTCTCCCACTCTGTCAGTTGTCTTTTGGTTTTGTTGACTGTTTCCTTTGCTGTGCAAAAGATTTTGATCTTGATGAAGTCCCAATAGTTCATTTTTTCCCTTGCTTCCCTCGCCTTTGGCATTGTTCCTAGGAAGTAGTTGCTGTGGCTGAGGTCGAAGAGGTGTTGACAATAAGGGCATGACAATAAGGGCATGATTCAGTAAATTACGTATTGAAATGTTTAGCTTAGGTTTATCAACCTAAGAAGTGTTGATTCAGTGTTTAGAATAAGAACTGTTTTCAAAAGTGAAGAGGTTAGACAAGATGGCAGGGAAGTAGGAGGAGGAGCCATTTCAACCTGTACCCTAAAGTGAGCTGATTACCTACCAAAGAACTCTGATCACCCATGAAATCAACCTGAGATTAGAATGTACACTTCTGGATCTCTATGGGGACAGAAGACACCAGTGGGCAGGTAAAGCGGAGTGGGAATACTGGACTGATATTGGAAGATAAACAAAAGGGGAGGGAACCACCAGAAGTGACCCATTGGAAAGTGATACCCCAATGCGAGAGTGCCCTGGGATTGGGGACCAGCACTGACTTGGAGTCTGGCTGGGGGCACTCAAAGAGAGTAATGGATCATCAGGGAGATTATAGGAATTGGAGAGGTTGGGGACAGGGGCTTGAATCCTCAGACCCAGGGCAGCCACCCCTGGCACTGAACCAGAGGGAGTGTAGGGAAGAAACCAGGTCTTGGTCCCTGGGCTGCCAGCAGGCCTGAGAGCATCTGGGTGGCAGCTCCCATGAGGGGCAGGGAGCCTCGCCAGCCAGCAGAAATGCAGCCTTTTGCACTCTCTGAGAGCAGTGCTACCAGAGTCTGAGTCGCGCCTCTCACCCTTCCCTGAGAGAGGTGCATGCAGCCCAGGCTCTCTGGACAGGAGAGTCTGAACATTCCCAGCCCAGGCCAGCAGGAAAATCTCAATGCACTATAGCTGCTTGGAACCTCTCTGGCAGTCTGGAACTGCCCAGGCAGCCAAGGCTATCATGGTTTTGGGTACAAGCAGGAGTTCCTGTGTCCCCAGAGACCATGACTGGAAACGTGCTCTGCCAGTGGCCTAGGGGGAATTTATGTGCTCTGGAGGACCCAGAGGGGAACAGACTGAGGCTTCTCTCTGAGAGGCAGGTCTGGGGGCAGTTTGCTTTTCTCTAAACCTCCAAAACCCATCAAAAGCTGCCAAGGCCAGAGAAAACAAACTAACAAACAAACAAAAAAACTTCCAGAGAACAAAAGCCTGAAAAACAGGTTTCCTCAGAGCCCACCCCTTTGATGGAGGCAGGAGGACTTAACTCAGGAAATAGTGCCTGAAAACCCAGGAGGCAGGCCCCTCCCCCAGAAAACCACCACCACCACCAGCAACAACAACAACAACAACAACAAGGCAAGAGAACAACCACCACTACTTCATAGATACAACTTTTATTTTTAATTCGTTCCCACTATTCTGGTTCATTATTTTATAGATAACTTTTTAACCTATTTACCATCACAATGAGATGTCCAGTACATCAAATTCCATAATAACATTTTAACGTGAACCTTTTGATACATATACCTGTGTTTTTCTTTTGCTTTTCTATTTTTTTTTAATTTTTTTAAAGATTTTATTTATTTATTTGTTATAGAGAGAGAGAGAGCAAGCACAGGCAGACAGAGTGGTAGGCAGAGGCAGAGGGAGAAGCAGGCTCCCTGCCAAGCAAGGAGCCTGATGTGGGACTCGATCCCAGGACGCTGGGATCATGACCTGAGCCGAAGGCAGCTGCTTAACCAACTGAGCCACCCAGGTGTCCCTGCTTTTCTATTTTTTATTTTTTTTAATTTAATTTAATTTTTCTATTTTTATTTTTTAATATTCATAGAGTGTTAAACTTCAAGGTAATCCCCTTTCCCCAATCAATGCTACCCCTATAGGTAAACCAGTTTTTAATCCTCCTTTGTCTTAGGAAAGTTGAGTTCTTTAACAAAGATATCAAGATACATGAAGGAAGAATCAAAATAACCTTCCTCGCCCACACTGAGAATTTATAAGCACTCTCCCATTTTTTTCTCCCGCCAGTGTTTCTGTGCATTTGTTTTTGTCCTGGTAGTATATAAATCTTATACTTGGGGTTCTTTTTTTTTTTTTTTTT
>ML109153.1:0-25959 GCA_003697995.1 Taxidea taxus jeffersonii
AAAAAAAAAAAAAAAAGATACCTATGTCCTCAGTCAGGGGGTCTAGAAAATTAGTACTTAGAGTTTTCTAGAACTAGCGAAAGGGACCTGAGAGAGGAGCCCAGAAAGAAAGGCAGGGATAAAGGAGAGGGAAAGCAGTTAGACAATTCAAGCACATATTCTTTCTGTCTGTCTGAGCTCCAGAAGTGTGAGCCATCAGTGAAGTCAGCTTTCTAGAGAAGCAGAGATAACAAAGGCAGGGTTGAGGGCAATGACTCAGTCTACCCATCACTCCAATGTAGACCATATTCAACTGTTGTGCTTGATCCTTGTCTACCTTCACATGATCTTTTGGGCCTGACAATGCTCACTTGCTCTCCAGGGCTTTTTAATTTGAACACTAATGTGAAAACAAATTCCTCATAAAATCTGGACATTATCACTGTTCTTTTAATGGCTCTTGCTGCAGAGGAAAAATAGACAATACCCTTCCATTTCATAAATACCTGTTACTTATATGGCAGAACTATAGTCATTGGTATGGCCTTTTATGTATTTAAAGTCACATTTATAGGGTTATCAGACTGTCAGTGATTTTCATCTTGGGTGTAGTTTTTGTTTCTGCATTTCATGACATCTGATTTTTAGCACTGTTGATATTTACAAATAGTTGCATCATAAAAAAAGGTAAATAAAATTTAATGTCCCTTTAATGTCCCTTTAACTACCCAGTTTCTGTGGTAGAGATGTCTGGTCCTTTCTTGACCCATCTTTGCTCCCAGTAGGGTGAGTCTCTCTACCGGATTTCTGCGTTTTACCTGGTCTTAGTTCTGCTTCTGGGTACATTGTATATTTCAGAGGATCTTGCTTGGGTCAGTTTCAAGCCCAACTTGTTACTCTTTCCCCTGTGAACCAGGTTGCCCATACATGGATGTAGGTAAAGCTTCACACACATAACCACTAGCATATACTTATCACTTAGGAATTATATTTGTTTTCCAGGGTTGGAACTCAATAACTACATCCTTTAGAGTCCTGGCTTATCTGTTCTGTTTGGGTTTTGCTTGCCAAAATATAGTTGCTTTGGTTGGGTTCTTGACCCCCACCTTGTGTGACTCCTGCCTCTGGGTCTGGTTTCTCCTCGGCCATCCTGGGCTCCATCCCTGAATATCTACCTTCTATTTTTAACCTCTAGTTTCATGCATGTTATGGGTATGGAGCTTGATCTGTGCAGTTTATTTTCTTGACCTACTTTTTACTTTTTTGCATTCTTTAGGGACTGCTAAATCTCTCTCTTGTTCTGGTAGACCTTCTGGGCTCTGATTCAGCCTTTCATTCATTGCTCCCAAATTATTTCCCAGCCTTTCTGTACCAGTGTCTTTATTGCTTCACCCCTCTAGATTTTTTCTGGTTCCCTGGGCTCTTTAGTCACATATCCGTACTTTGACTCTCAGTACTTCTGACTTTGGTCCTGGACATCCAAGACTGTCCTCGTTCTTTCCTATCTCAAACTGACTAGAGTCAAGCCTAGATTAAAACCAAAACCAAAACCAAACCAAACCAAGCCAAAGCAAGCCAAACCAAGTCACATGTGTTTCAAGAAAACATAAATAGCACCATTCTACTTAGTGGCAAAAAATCAGGCCATTTACCTACATGACCACATTAGGTATTTATGTCATAGGCTGACCAGGTTTTTGATAGATTATGTATCTTAAACAAAAATACTTTTTGTAGAGCTCTATCTACCAACATGAAAAACAACCTTGAGTTGTAGATTTAAATCCTATTTGAATTAGAAAGGAATTTGCCTCAGTAGCACTCTTCTCTTCTTTGAGAAGGCTGATATGATTTCCTTACAATAGGGGTGCCTGGGTGGCTCAGTGGGTTAAAACCTCTGCGTTTGACTCAGGTCATTGGGCTCCCTGCTCAGCAGGGAGCCTGCTTTCTCCTCTCTCTCTCTCTGCCTGCCTCTCTGCCTACTTGTGATTTCTGTCTGCCAAAAAAATAAATAAAATCTTAAAAAAAAAAAACTTTCCTTAAAATATTTCACTTATTTGAAAGAGTATTCTAGGGCTTTCTATTACTTATTGCTTTTGATGTCTTATGAACACAACGCCTGCAACTGGTTTTCAGAGCTTTTGAGTTTTGATCATTTGTCTTTTGATTTATTGATTAAAAACATTTCCTCACTGAGAGGCTTCCTTTTGTACATTGTGGGACATCAGTTGGTTTGTAAAATAACCTAGAATAGTAATTTTTAAAATCCAATTCATAACCTCATTTTTTAGTTATATTTTGTCATCAAGTAGTATGAGGTAGGCTTCCTTAAGCCTATTAAAAGGACTTATTTCAAAAATATTTTCTTTGAAAAGCAAAAAAAATCTAAGCTTTGTTGAGCCCTTTAAAATTATTACAACATGAATCAGCATAGAGTATATCTTGATGAATATAGCCTGTGTACTTAAAAAGAATACACTTTCTTCTGTTGTTGGAATATTCTGTGAATGTCAGTTTTATAGTTTTTCAGTCTTCGTATATCCTTACTGATTTTCTGTCCATTTGTTGTATCAATTACTGAGAAAAAAGTTTTGAAATATTTAACTACATTGTGGGTGTATTTATTTTTCTTTAAGTTATCAGTTTTTGCGTCATTTAGATTCTGTATTTAGGTACATACTCATTTAGGGGTGTTGTGACTCCTTAAAGAATTGATATTTTTATCATTATGACTTTTTATCGTTTTTCTTAGTAATATTTTTTATTTTAAGTTTTCCTTTATCTAATATTAATACAACCCTTCCAGATGGTAGACTGGATATTTGTGTCTCTGTATCATGGGATATAGAATCCTAAGTGGACAATTTTTTGTCTTATAAAACCTTAAAGATGTTATTCCATTGTTTTCTGGCTAGTTGCATTTCTAACACTGTTCCCTCTATCCAAAAGCAAAGTCTTTGGTCTCTTTAGCTGCAGCTTGGAAAGGTAGAATCCTGAAGCACATACAAATCTCACCCCACATGTTTCTTTCCTTTCGAGGAACAGAGCCTACATTCTCTATTGTCCAGTGCTTCAGGATAGTTGCTTTTTATATATTTTGTTCAGTTGTGTATTTCTTTTTGCAATAAGAATAAGTCCTATGCCTGCTCTTCTGTCATGGCTGATCCAGAAGTCTCTTGTATATGTTCAAAACATCCATAGTAATTGGTTTATATTTATAAAAAGTCATGTTTGATTCCTGGGAAGTATTTGGTTATTTAAGAGTAAATATCATGCTCTGTAAATTAATCTCTGATTCTTTTTTAAACTTCCTTTTTTTATGCAAACGAGAATTCTAGCTAGTGACTATGAAACCATAGCAAAAGCCTTAACTAGGCCTTGATGCACCTTGATGGACATAACCTCAGCCAATCAATATTTATTGAGCACCATCTGTGTACCAGATGCTGGGAGGTCTCAGAACTGTTGCAGACTTAAATACTAGAAAATAAATCATGATCTGATACCACTTTTTGAGGTTCGGTTGAAGAATAATGTCACAAAACAAACAAAATTTCACAATTCTAAAGCTTTGGGAGTTGATCTATCTGGAAAATATGTGTTCTTTGAAAAGCAAAACAAAACACTGAGAACCATATTTTGTTTTTAAAGATTTACTTATTTATTATTTAATTTTTTTATTATGCTGTGTTAGTCATTATTCAGTACTTCATTAGTTCCTGTAGTGAACTACTGTAGTGAGAACCACATTTTAGTCCTAAGTCTGTTGGAATGATACTGTGCAGTTAAGTCTTTCCAAGTCTGTCTTTCCTTCTCTATAGAATGAAACTACTGTGTTTTATAATCTTTAAGTTCTCTTTGATATCTAAAATTAGTGATTCTCTGTCTTTGTGTACTTTTTATACCTTTCTTCTGTTGCATGCAATTAAGACATAAGTAGAAGAGCATAATGCTTGTGAGATTCTGCATTCTGAATATGATGTCGATTATTTAAAATATGAAATGTTAGAGTGCACTTAAGTTGTGGAAAATGGTTTTCTAAACGGAATAGGTAGTTACCTTACATGTATGCTTTTATGTGTCCTCTGAGTCATATCTGCTCTTAGTAGCTGCTGACAAAACAAGATTTTACTGCTGAAAGAGCAGCAGATCTAATATTGCTGCAAAAGAGCAGGCTAAATTTTATTTTGCCTTGGGTCATCAATAAAATTCTAGTCATGCTCTGATCTTATACTCTTTATTGTTCCCCATGATACATCGCAGGCAAAAGAAAACTTTACTTTTTCAGACATTGCAAAACTTAAATGAAAAATTAGAAAACACCTGAAGGGTCGGTCATATGTTAGTGGTAGGGAGCTTGGAAAGTATTCTTCCTGATGTAGTGACACATGTCAGTGGGTGTGTTTGTTAGGGTAGCGCTGACTGCTGTAATAAATAGCCCTACCTGTTAAGTCCCTTGGAATAATAGGACTTGGCCTTTCCTACATGTAACAGTCTCTGGCAGGTGAGTATGTGAGCAGTGCAGCTCTCTGTCTCGTGGTCAGTTAGGAACCCATGTTGATGGTCGCTGTGCCATCATTCAAGGTCTCAGCCAACGCAATATACCATTAGATGGCTACTGAAGTTATATCTGGTTCAGTCAGTCAGAGAGGGTTGGAAAGAGCATGGAGAAGCTCAAGAGAGGTTTCTAAAGGCTAGTTTTCTTCAATTCTATTGGCTTCATCAATTTGCAAGAGAGGTGGAGAAATCTCAGAATCAGGAAATAAAGCCCTGACTATCTAATTCCTGAGCCCATGTTCTTACCTACTTGCTTACGTTATCTTTTCTGATCTTGAAGTTACTTGTCTCAGTCTGTTCAAGCTGCTATAACAGAGTATCATAGACTTATATGCAACAGGGCGGCCTATATGGAACAGAAATTTATTTCTCATGGTTCTGGAGGCTGGGAGTTTAAAATTAAGATTCCACCAGATTCACTGTCTGGTGAGAGCCTGCTTACTGATTCCTTGACAGCTTTCTTTTCGCTGTGTCCTCACATGGAACTTTCTGGAGTCTCTTTTATAAGGGCACTACTCCTATCCATGGGGCCCTGCTCTCATGACTCAGTCACCTCCCAAAGGCCCCACCTCCAAATACCATCTTACTGGGGATTAGGTTTCAGCATATGCATTTGAACTGTGGGGAACATTCAGTCTATAGAATTGTTTAATTCTGGAATTCTACCAAATCAACTATTACTGGAATGCTGTCCTCTATGAGCCTATGCTAATAGAGAACAATGAAATTTTTATTTGAATATTTCCTCTGATTTCCCAGACTTCCCCCCCAAAGGCCCTTTCTCTCTCTCTCGTTCTCTTATTTTTTATTGAGCTCTAAATTAGATGTGAGAGCAGAATTTCCTCCTTTTAATGCCTTGGAGATCTATATTTGCCCTAGGAAATGAGGGGAACATAGATAGGCACACAATCCCAAATCAGCGGTTCTTTCTGTCTTGGGGGCTGCAAGCTTCATATCCTTCAAGGAAGGTGTTTTGTTTGTTTGTTTGTTTGTTTACTAATTTTTAATTTAAGTTCAATTAATTAACATATACTGTATTATTAGTTTCAGTGGTAGAGGTCAGTGATTCATCAGCCTTATATAATACCCAGCGCTCATTACATCACATGCCCCCCTTAATGTCCATCACCCAGTTACCCTGTCACCTCACCCTCTTCCCCTCCAGCAACCCTCAGTTTGTTTCCTGTGATTAGGAGTCTCTTATGGTTTGTTTCCCTCTCTGATCTCATCTGTTTTATTTTTCCTTCCTTTCTGCTCCTCTGTTTTGTTTCTTAAATTTCACATGTGAGTAAAATCGTATGATAATCGCCTTTCTCTGATTGACTTACTTTGCTTAGCATCATACCCTCAAGTTCTATCCATGTCATGGCAAATGGCAAGATTTCTTTCTTTTTTTCTTTTTCTTTTTTTTTTTTTTTTTTTATGACGGAAGGGGTTTTTAAAACTTCTGACTTAATCTGTTATATGGAAGGTCTCTTACCCCCTTTCGTCTGGATCAGAGGCTGAAAGGTTTTCTTTATCATCATATTTACTAGCCAGTAACCTCAAGTTTCATGTAAAAACTTATCTGTGCATATGAATCTCCTTTGGGATTAAAAAAAAATGCATTCTAATGTTCTGTTTTCACATCCACAGAGGTATTTCTGTCTTTTTCAGTGTATGCAGCTCAGTTATTTGTTGTGTCCCTTGAGGCTTTTCTGACTTTGGCTATTTTTCTGGATAGCTATTTCATAATCCTGATAAACAGCACATATGATTTCAGCTGAGCCATAGAAGAAACTACATTTAATAGTATTAGCCAAGATGAAAGACACTTCCATTCAAAAAGTCCAAGGACACTTTCTGTCAAAAATTTGAGGCGAACATGCCAAATGTTTTGCTTCTTTTAAAAGCATATCCATCCAAGAGAACTGCAGTTTCCATGAGTTTTATAGGTAGAAAAAAATCTTTAACTCAGGTCTGAGGTATAATGATAGGAACTCTGGTGGGCTTACCCTTTAGCAGAAGATGGGATTGTTCTATGACTTTTGAGCCTGTTGAAGACAAAATTCATTGCAGATAGGAAGTTTGTGGATTCATATGGAAAAAGAAGTGACTCACATTTGATAAGATCTGACCAGTATGAGATGCTGCCAAATTTACTCATATGCCAATGATATACTGAATATAGAATAAGTACCTTGTTATTTTACGTGCTTTATTTTGTTGCAAAAATAATTTGGGAGAAGTGTAAATGATGTGCAAGGGAGTGATTTTGCCTTTTTTTATTGTGATAAAATACACATAACATAAAATTCACAATCTTAACCACTTTAAGTGTATATTTTAATGGCATTAAATACATTCATCATGTTGTACAACCATCACCACTATCTATCTCCGTAGCTCCTTTCATCTTGTAAAACTGAAATTCCATACCCATTTAACAGTAACTACCCTTTCTCTCCTTTCAGGTAAGCAGAATTATACAGTTTCTGTCTTTTTGTTACTGGCTTATTTCATTTAGCATAATGTCCTCACATTTTACCCATGTTGAAACGTATGTCAGAATTCCTTTCCTTTTAAGACTGAAATAGTATTCCATTGTATGGATATACCACTTTGCTTAACCCTTCATTCATTGATGGATAGTTGGGTCACTTCCATGTTTTAGCTATTGCGAATAATAATGCTATGAATATAGGTGTACATATGTCTTTTTAAGACCCTGCTTTCAATTCTTGTTGGTATATACCCAGAAGCGAAGTTGTTGGATCATATGGCAATTTTTAAATTGCTATTTTTAATTGTTTGAAGAACCATTATAGTGTTTTCCATAGCATTTGCACCATTTTTCTTTCCCACTGACAGTGCGCAAGAATTTTTACCATGTTTTTAGGGGAGGCAGCTATGATATAATAGTAAGTGCATCAATTTTATTTTTTTTAAAGATTATTTATTTATTTATTTGACAGACAGAGATCACAAGTAGGCAGACAGGCAGGCACAGAGAGAGGGGGAGGCAGGCTCCCTGCTGAGCAGAGCCCAATGCGGGGCTCTCTGGGATCATGACCTGAGCTGAAGGCAGGGGCTTTAACCCACTGAGCCACCCAGGCGCCCCAGGTGCATCAATTTTATTTTATTTTATTTTCTATTTTTTTTTAAAGATTGTATTTATTTGACACAGAGAGAGAGAGCTCACAAGTAAGCAGAGAGAGAGGGGGAAGCAGGCTCCCCGCCAAGCAGAGAGCCCGATGCGGGGCTCTATCCCAGGACCCTGAGATCATGACCTGAGCCGAAGGCAGAGGTTTTAACCCACTGAGCCACCCAGGGGCCCCAAATGCATCAATTTTAAAGACAAAAAAACAGAACTTGAGTTCCAGTTCCTGGATAGCGGTCATGTGACTCAGGACTAAATGATTCTAATCTCTCTGAATCTCAGATTTCTCACTTTCAAAAAAATGCCTGTGATATTAATGAAATAATCTGTATAAAGGCCACTGAAATGTTGGGTGCTATAAAAATGTCAATTTTTTATTATGATGTAATCAAATACTGAGAAATAAAGATCAGTACTCTTACCTGATTTTATATATATATATACGTATATATATATATGGATACACACACACATACATTCGTACATACTTTTAGATAGTGTCCATGAGTATTTCTCTATAGAGCTTACTATTCACAGTGCCTGTTGAATTTCAGTAAAAATTAAATTTAATACCAGTGATAACAATCTCATGGAGAAAAGCTCCATTTTGTACCATTAGCTTAAGAATATCAATAGGAAAATCCTTGCTGTATATAATTGCAGTCGTTGGCCAGTAGTGTGCTCTGCCATGACTTAGTTCTTCTAAAGGACAATATTTAAGACCTAGGGAGTTGGGTGCCGTCTATGATTGACTTAGGTGGGTTTCAGGGGCTTTGCCATGTAACATCTTTTTGGCCTAGGAAAAGTTCCTATGTCTCTGAGCTTTAATTTATAAGTTTTAAAAATGAGAGAATGGGAATAAATCATCCTTATAGGTTTTTCCTGACTCTGAAATCTCTGGCTGTAAAGTCCGTGGATGCTTCGTCAAATATGATCTGATTGTTAACTCCTGCCAATGCTCTTGAGTTCAGGTAACACAGTGGATCCAGAAGCAATTGTTGAGAGAGTAAAGTAGTAATAGAAGTGGGAATAATTGGGCGCCTGGGTGGCTCAGTGGGTTGAGCCTTTGCCTTCGGCTCAGGTCATGATCTCAGGGTCCTGGGATCGAGTCCCGCATCGGGCTCTCTGCTCAGCGGGGATCCTGCTTCCTCCTCTCTCTCTTCCTGCCTCTCTGCCTACGTGTGATCTCTCTCTGTCAAATAAATAAATAAAATCTTAAAAAAAAAAAAAGAAGTGGGAATAATTTATACCAATCATGAGTGAAATTTCTTAACTGTAATAAGAGAATGACTTGTGATTGGATAAGATCTGATAAAGTTTATAGTATTTGGAAGAGAAATTATCTAAAAAAATGAAAGTGCTTATTAGTGTATAATTAATAAAAATAATATCGTGTTCCAGAGCAGCTCTGGCCAGTATGATACTCTGTAACAACGGAAATGTTCTGTATCTGCACCATCATTATGGCAGCCGCTAGCCGCCATGTATCTATGGAGAAGTTGAAATGACTAGTGAGACTAAAGAATTGAGACTTTTTAATGTTATTTAAATTTATTTAATTAAATTTAAAGTAGCCATATGTGCCCAGTGGCTGTCTTACTAGAGCCCAGTTATAGAGAATGTGATCTGTTTCCTGAATTATAAGCTTCTTTAGAGAAATAAATCTGATTATTCATCTTACTGTGTATTCATTAAAACTAACACAAGGCATATAGTAGGAGATCAATAGATAATTGTGGCAATAAAGATGTTTTTTTCAAAAAAAAAAAATCCGTGGGCAAGTATATTTGGAAAAGACTACATCTCCTGTCACTGTTTTTAAGATTCAGAATACATATTAATATACTATATGCTTTGGAATTTTTCTAAATAGATTTATTTTGCTATAAGACTGCATCTCAGATTTATTTCACTACAGACTCTTTTTATGTGTATGTTTGTGTGAGAGAGATTAAGAAGAGGCAGGAGGGAGGGGAGAGAGAAAAAGAGGAAGCGAAGGGGAGAGAGAGATGGATGAGCTCACTCCCGTCTGGATTCTACTCTTCCTGTATTCAGATGGATAATATTGATGGAGTACAGAGTTTTGGAGTAGAAACTAGAGGATAAGCATCCAGGAAACTAGGATAGAAAATATTTAAGGACTCAGAACCCTCAGAGTTGGGAAAGGAGGCTTAGAATCTGGAACTCCACATGAGACTGGTCTGCATGAAGTGAGTATGTTCTCCTTTGGGAAATAATCATTGTTCCTGAATATTGAAAGTAATGTTTGCTTATAAGTCTTAGGGATCATTTATTTAGAGGTTTTATTCTATTTCTTGTGAAGAAATGTCAACTTTAAACTTGAATTTGGTACTTAAAGTACTAGGATTTCTCCCTATAAATATTTTTGAATTTTATATTAAAACACAACAGAAAGTCAAATTATTGTCCTTGGATTTCCAAAGTTGAAATTTTGGTTGGAGTTGAACCACATTCAACTTAGATTTGAATTAGATACAGTTAATATCTAATACAAGAGGGAAAAATTTGAGGCTTCTTGTTTATCTATCTAGCTTTCTATCTTCCTGAGAGTTGATGCATAAAATTGTGAGTGAGAAGAGGTGCTGCCTGAAACTACTACCTGCTATAACATTTTTTTTCCCAGAGAGTAAAAAATACTCAGTTACCTCTTGGTTTATGAGGCAATGAAATATTCCAGCACATAAATATTGACGCTGAGACCCATGGGATGTAGGAGTGCTAAGCACATTTGCAAGACATAAAGACCAAAGCTAAATGAAGTTACATCTTTTCCTATAAAATGCAATCTGTCCCTCAATGGATTTTACCATCCTATTGTTTTTATTTCCTCCATCTTTATAATTGGAGACACCCTGCTGGCCCGTTGAAAACACCGCTCGTATTTCTTCCTGAAAGTTAGCCAAACTACTGATGATTATTCTTAAAATTCTGATTAGGTGTTTGCAGTTAAAATGAACACATCAGGGAAATGCCAGGATGTGAGCCTGAAGTGGAGAACAGGAAAGTGGCTAAATAAAGGCATTAAAAAAACAATCTGTGGGAACAGTATTGTGAAATGAAATAGATTTTTAAAATGGAAAATACTGTATTTGCTTTTAACTTGCCTTGGAGAAAGAAGAATCTGAATTCTACATACTGAATATAGCTGCTCTAATGTTTTATCTAGTTTTTTATCTACGTGGACAGGGGCTCCCTTGTAATTACAGAAGTTAGCATGCAGGTGCACGTGTGTGTGTGTGTGTGTGTGTGTGTGTGTGTGTATGTGTGTATGCAGATGCTGGTAGGTGAGGAGCTGTTCATTAGCATTCTCTTGTTGAAAGTTTTATAAAACAGGTTTGGAGCACATTGTGTTGGATCCTAAGGATTGGTGAGGAAAAAAAAATGCATTTTGTCCCAATCAGGCTTTGCTTTAGAGAATCATATAAGAATTCCCTGGTGAGCTATGAAACTTGAGAAATGTTATTTTGGTTGTATATGTCTCTGCTTTCCCAACCAGATCATATATCCTTGAGAATAGAGACAATAATAATGTACATATTCATTTACTAAACATTTATCCCGGGCCTACTACATTGCAGTTATTGCACTAGGCACGGGATCCACAATGAACATTATAGTCAAGGTCCTTACTTTCAAGGAGCTTATATTCTTGTGTCAGGGGAGATAGATAGGAAGCACCTAAAGGGCTTCATGTATATCAGATATTGACAACCCCTGAAAGAGACACGAAGAAGGTAGTGTGATAAGGAATAAGGGTAGTTCAGGAAGGCCTTTCTGAGACGGGAACTTGAACTGAAGCTCAGCATGAAGAAAGAGCCGGTCAGAAGAGAGGAGATTGAAGGATGAGAAATAACAAGTGGAAGACCTTAGAGTAAAGAGCTTTAGCTTTCAAGGACAGAAAGAAGCCCACGCCAGGGCGGCTGAACTAAAGGATCCATTGGGAAAGTAGAACCAGATGAGATCTGAGGGGCTGGCAGAGTCAGATGTCTTAGGCCCATGACCATGTAGGTCATGTTGACACTGGTCTCTCATGCAAAACCACAACTCTGATTTAAATTTCAACTCTGTCTTTCCCTCTAAAATATGGAACACAGGAATAAAGCCCATTTTCACTACGTCCATCCCATGTTATACTGGAAGTCCTAGACAGAGCAGTTGCGCAAGAAAAAAGAAATAGAAGCATCCACATTTGAAAAGAAGAAGTAAAATTATCTGTTTGCAGATGATGTGGTCTTATATGTAGAAAACACTGAAGACTCAACAATGACCATAACAACAACAACAACAACAATACCCTGCTAAAACTAAGAAGCAAATTCAGCCAAGTTGCAGGATACAAATCAGTATGCAAAAATCATTTGCATTTTGATACGCTAACAGCAAGCTATCAGAGTGAGAAGTTAAAACAATCCCCTTCACAATGGCATCAAAAAGAATAAAATCCGTAGGAAGACTTGTACACCAAGAACTATAAAACACTGATGAAAGAAATTAAAGCAGACACAAATAAATGGAAAGATATCTTGTGTTCATGGACTAGCAGAATTAATATTAAAATGTCCGTATTATCCAAAGTGATCTACGAATTCAGTGCAATCCCTATCAAAAATCCCAATGACATTTTTTACAGAAATAGAAAGAAATAGAAATAGAATAGTAGAAAGAATAGGAATAGAAATAGAAAGAAAACTCCTAAACTTCATCTGGAACCACAAAGGACTTTGAATAGCCAAAACAGCCTTGAGAAAGAAGAAAGCTAGAGGCATCATACTTCCTGATTTCAAAATATATTACAAAGCTACAGTAATTAAAATAGGTTGGTACTGGCATAAAATTAGAAATATAAAACAATAAAACAGCATAGAGAGCCCCCAAACAAAGTCTCACATATGTGTTTTTTTTTTTTTAAGATTTTATTTATTTATTTGTCAGAGATCGCAAGTAGGCAGAGAGAGAGGAGGAAATAGGCTCCCCGCTGAGCAGAGAGCCTGATGTGGGGCTCTATCCCAGGACCCTGGGATCATGACCTGAGCAGAAGGCAGAGGCTTTAACCCACTGAGCCACCCAGGCATCCCCTCACATATATGTTTAACAAGGGTGCCAAGAACACTCATGGGGGAGAGGACAGTCTCCTCAATAAAAGGATGGTCCGTTTTTAGCCCTGGGAGAACTTGGTATACCATACACAAAAATAAAGTTAAAATGGATTAAAGACATGAACATAAGACCTGAAACTGTAAAACTCCTAGAAGAAAACATTGGGGAAAATGTCTCGACATTGGTCTTAACAATGATTTCTTGTATGTGCCACCAAAAATACAGGCAACGAAAGCAAAAATGGACAAGCAGACTACATTAAACTAAAGCTTCTGTATAGCAAAGGAAACAAACAGAATGAAAAGACCATCTATGAAGTGAAACCTAAAGAGAAAATATTTGCAAACTATATATCTGAGAAAGGGTTAATCTCTAAAATATATAAGGAACTCTTACAACTCAGTAGCAACAAAATAAAATAAGACAAGAAAAAAAACAAAACAAAATTTTTAACGCAATTAAAAACAGACAAAGGACGTTAGACTTTTTTTAAAGATTTTATTTATTTTTTTTGACAGAGACATAGTGAGAGAGGGAACAGAAGCAGGGGGAGTAGGAGAGGGAGAAGCAGGCTTCTCACTGAGCAGGGAGCCCTATGCGGGGCTCAATCCCAGGACCCAGGGATCATGACCTGAGCCAAAGGCAGACGCTTAATGATTGAGCCACCCAGGTGCACCAGGACTTTAGGCATTTTTCTGCAGAATACATACAAATGGCCAATCAATATACGAAAAGATGCTCAATTTCACTAATCATCAGGGAAATGCAAATCAAAACCACAATGAGGTATTATCACACACCTGATAAGATGATTTTTATTTTAAAAAAGAACAGAAGATAACAAATTTTTGTGAGGATGTGGAGAAATTGGAACCCTCGAACACTGTTGTTGGGGATATGAATTGTTGAAGTAACTATGGAAACCGTTGTGGAGTTTACCCAAAAAGCTGTATGATTCAGCAATCTAGGTATATAGTCAAAGGAATTGAAATCAGGATCTTAAAGATATATCTGTACCCTCATGTTCATTGTAGCATTATTCACAAATGCCAAGAGAGGAGCAACCTAAATGTCCAGTGGATAAAGAAAATGTGGTATACATACAATACAATAATATTCAGCCTTAAGAAGGAAGGATATCTTCCCATTTGGGGATATGGATGAACCCAGAGGACATTTTGTTAAGTGAGATAAGACAGGCACAGAAGGGCAAATACTATATGGTGCCCCTTATATGAGAAATCTAAAATAGTTAAACTCATAGAATCAGGGAATGGAATGGTTGTCTCTAGATGCTGGGGATAAGGGGAAATGGGAAGTATTAGTTAAAAGGCACAACATTTCAATTATACAAGATGACTAAGTCCTACAGATCTATGTGGCATAGTGCGTATAGTTAACAGTACTGTATTGCATACTTAAAATTTTGCTAAGTGGGTAGATCTTATGTTAAGTGTTCTTATCACAAAAATAATATAATAAATAAGAAGGCAGGAAGAAACCTTTGGATGTGATAGATAGGTTCATGGCATAGATTGTGGTGATAGTTTCATGGATATATACTTATCTCCAAACTCACTACATATATACCATTTGTGTACAGATTTTGTATGTCAACAAAGCAAACAAAACAAAGAACTGTCTCATAAGAGGGGATGAGACTTAGTGCCTTTGTCCTTCTTAATGCTGATAATAGAAGAATTATAATAGATAATTAATGCTGATAAAAGAAGGCTACATTTCTAGGGGTGCCTGGGTGGCTCAGTCGGTTAAGTGTCTGCCTTCTGCTGAGGTCATGATCCTGGGGCCCTGGGATCTAGCCTTGCATCTGGCTCTCTGTTCAGCAGGGAGCCTGCTTCTCCCTTCTCCACTCCCCCTGCTTGTGTTCCCTCATTTGCTGTCTCTCTCTCTCTCTCTCTCCCTCTGTCAAATAAATAAATAAATAAAATCTTTAAAAAAAAACACCCAAACAAACAGAAAACCAAGAAATCTATATTTCTAAACTACATTACTTTACCTCCTACAAATGAAATACCTATCCATGGATTACCTTTTAATGATGCAGAAGATCCACAGGAGGACCGGTCATGTGATGAGTACTTACCGTTTCTTTTTTTTTTTTTTAAAGTTTTTATTTATTTATTTGACAGAGAGAGATCACAAGTAGGCAGAGAGGCAGGCAGAGAGAAAGGGGAAAGCAGGTCCCTGATGAGCAGAGAGCCCGATGTGGGGCTTAATCCCAGGACCCTGGGATCGTGACCTGAGCCGAAGGCAAAGGCAGAGGCTTTAACCCACTGAGCCACCCAGGCACCCCGAGCACTTACCGTTTCTTACAAAAGGTGGCTGTTGAACTTATTCTTACTTAACTGTTCACCTGTTCTTGCATAAGTATCTGTGTGCAAATTGAGATTTTAAAATTTGGATTTATCAGAGTTTATCTCTCCTAAAAACTTGGCAGGGGCTTCTGATTCCTCTCTCCCCCCTCCTCTACTTTTTCCTTCTTTCACTATTCTTGCCATGATTATCACGAAACTCAAATATAAATTTAATCATAAAAAGGCAGTGGGATGCCTGAGTGGCTCAGTTGATTAAGTGTCTGCCTTCAGCTCAGGTTATGATCTTGGGTTCCAGGGACTGAGCCCTGTTTCAGGCTCCCTGCTCAGCGGGGAGTCTGCTTCTCCCCTCACACTCCCTCTGTCCCTTCCTCCCAGTCCTGGTTTCTCTCTCTCTCTCTCTTCACCAAATAAAGAAATAAACAAGCTAGTAAATAAATAAAGTCTTTTAAAAAATGCAGTAAATACAGGAGCATGTACTAAATTTGCATTTCCCAATAGCTATAGGTTTGCAATTTTCTACTCCTGTTTTTACTTTTTAAATTTTTCTTTATTTTTATTTTTTATTTTTTTAAGATTTTATTTATTTATTTGACAGACAGAGATTACAAGTAAGCAGAGAGGCAGGCAGAGAGAGAAGAGGAAGCAGGCTCCCTGCTTCACAGAGCCCGATGCGGGGCTTGATCCCAGGACCCTGGGATCATGACCCGAGCCGAAGGCAGAGGCTTTAACGCACTGAGCCACCCAGGTGCCCCTCTCCTCCTGTTTTGATACTCACATTTTGCATACATCTTTAATTGCAGCCCTCTCAAGTCCTTTTCAAACAGGAAAAGCATCATTTGTAAACTAACATATGTCTAGCTAAACAAGCCATTTGCAATAGTAGTTAACATTCTCTAATTTCTATAGTCAGACTCTCAGTTTCATTCTTTGGGATTTTTAGCTTTCTTTTCTTTCTTTCTTTTTAAAAAATTATTTTTTATCCAGATGTAATTATCCCACAGTGCTGTATTAGTTTCAGTTGTACAGTGTAATGATTCAGCGACTCTATACATTTCTCTGTGCACTGTACGCTTAATCCCTTTTACCTAGTTCACCCGTCATCCTACCCTCGCTCTCTGGCAACCACCTGTTTCTGTATTTAAGAGTCTGGTTTTTTGTTTGTCTCTCTTTTTTCCTTTCTTTCTTTGTTTTGTGTCTTAAATTCCCTTTGTGATACGGATAGATCAAGAAGGTGTAACGTTAAGTGAAATAAGTCAGAGAAAGACAAACCCATATGATTTCACTCATATGGGGTTTTTAGCTTTATAACTGTGACTCCCATTATTTGTGCTCTGCCCAGATTGCCTCAGATTCTTCTACTTTCCCTCCCAGGTTGTGTGGGGGCTTTTTCTTCTAACAGTTGGTGTCAGAGAGTCTTTTGGGGAACTGCTTTCTGGTGACTGGAGTGGCACTGAGAGTTTACACCCTGCTGGGAGTTGATCTCTCTCCTCATTGGCCCTTAGCCAATGGCTGATGAACACCTAGCTCCTGTGTCTCTAATCAGGACAAACTGACATGTAATTTATACTGTAGAGCCTTGGGCTTGAGGCTGAGGTTAAGGTTGATGGTGAAAGTGCAGCTGAACCTTCACATGAACTCACACCTTTGCATGGCCTCTTCACCTTCTTTGTCCTGCTTGCTTCATTCCCTTGCTGTTTACTCTTGGGAACACTTCCTTAATAAATTACCTACATATGAATTTTGCACTCAACGTTTGCTTACTTCTAATCCTAATTAACCTAATCCAAGTTACCAGTTACTGAGTTTGAATCTTTACAAACACATATACACCTCCCCCCCGCCCAGCCAATGCACAATGTTGGAATGCTGACTGTAGAAATAAAAAGGCATATTAATTACTTAAATTAATTAAAGCATAGAGATAGAGTAGAACCACATGACTATTCCAGTCTTAGGGTCATTAATAACAAGTTCTTATTGGAGGAAGCAAACTTCTTTGGGATATTGTTAATAAAGACTTGATGCCTTCAGTGGGGAGATTAAGGCAAAGTGATGCCTTTGGAGTCCAGCAGGTCTCAGTACCACTCATTAGATGTATATAACACAGTATACCTGCAAGCCTTATTATTATTTTTTTAATCTCTAAAGAAATACAATACTTACCTTGTAGGGTCATTTAGATGATTAAAAGTTGGGACATGTAAGACAACTGTCTTAGTGAGATGTTCATTCTCCAAATTAAAACCACATACATTACAGCTGTGGAGGAAACATGTTATTTATAGATAAATAAGATTCTTTTTTTTTTTTTAAGATTTATTTATTTATTTGAGAGACAGTGAGAGAGAGCATGAGAGGCTAGAAGGTCAGAGGGAGAAGCAGACTCCCTGTGGAGCTGGGAGCCCAATGTGGGACTTGATCCCGGGACTCTGGGATCATGACCTGACCTGAAGGCAGAGGCTTAACCCACTGAGCCACCCAGGCACCCCGATAAATAAGATTCTTAAATCTTATTTAAAGAAGGGAAATCTCAGGGCAGACTGGGGTGAGACTTGTAAGACGCTAGAACAGTCTAAATGGGGAGAAAGATAAAAAGAAGAGTCATTGAACTATAGATTTCTTGGAGTTGTTAATTAAAGGAAGGCAGGAGATTAAAATCAGGAGAAAGCAGACATTAATAACTGTTCACTGTTGAATTCCCAGTATTTTACAGAATACCTATCATAGAGAAGGCTCTTCCTCTAGAACAGAATCCCACTGAATACAGTTAATAATTCGCGATATACACCTCATGCTCAAATTAACTTCACAGTAAACCTTACAAAGCTCTTACTCCTCATGTGGATTCAGTCATTCCCAAAACAACAACATTAAAGATTTCAGTGCTTTTAGAGAGTGTCTAGTTATGAAGCTTTGAAAATACCACTTTGGTTAGATACTAGGTTGTGAGGACCTTACCAGATTATTGTAGTCAATATCCGAGAGTCTGGAACTGGCTCTCCAGGTAACCAGCAACCATAGAACACTACCCCAGCCAGGCCTATTTATGTCTGGACATGCTGTTAGTTATAAAATAACATTATTAATAGGGGCTTACTTCAATTTAGTGGTTCCAAACAATAGAACATTTCTTTGTTTAAATCAGTTGGAAGAAAAGGGTGCTAAAAATATTGCCAAAGAAATCAGCGTAAGAGTCAAGCTTGCTCATTTATAATCAGAGTGCTTGTTGAAAAGGATAATGGGAATGACAGTTATAAAACTGAGAAGCCCAATGAGAGAAGCTGTGAAATTATGATTAAAGCAGGGAAAAAAAAGTTTTAGAAGCATTCAGTTCTGAGGACAGATTTGCTATGGAGATAGAGCAAAATAATAGTAAATCGGATTCTGGACACATTTAATAGGAAAAGATGTTGATACTCTGTCACCCTCCCCTCCAAGTGAAATAGATGGCTCTGTAGAGAGGGACTAGTTCTGGAAAATTCCACAGGAGGATACCATTCATGACAGAGATTGGAGAAAGCGATCATGATCAAATCTCTGACCCCCTCCTTTCATTTAGTTCAAAGGGGCATAGCAACATTCATTCACTGTGTGGTTGTTAGGAAATTTTATTTTATTTATTTATTAATTAAAAGATTTTATTTATTTATTTGACAGACAGAGATCTCAAGTAGGCAGAGAGGCAGACAGAGAGAGAGAGAGGACGAAGCAGGCTCCCCGCTGAGCAGAGAGCCCGATGTGGGGCTCGATCCCAGGACTCTGGGATCATGACCTGAGCCAAAGGCAGAGACTTTAACCCACTGAGCCACCCAGACGCCCCGTTAGGAAATTTTAGAAAGGACATATGGCAAATTTTAAAAGGTAATACATCTAATCCAAAAGAACTGTGATTCAGTTCTTATAGATGAAGGAGAATGGCAAAGAGGCAGCCTTTGGACATTTATGTGGATTAAATAACAAGGCTTTGGAAATAGTTGTAGGATGACTAAACTAGCCAGTAAGGAATTGCACTCTTGCATGATGCAGTCATTCTACCGGGAGACATTTTCTTGAATCTTTGCTAATTGCACTAAGCATTACGAGAATTACTACATTTCCCTTTGGAACACTTCTGTCCACAGTTAACTTTAAGAAGGAAGAAAAAGATCAACAACTTAGAAAGCCAAAAAAAAGTTCAGAGGAATAGTAGTGGGTGATGGTTTAGTACAAACAGTTTCCAAGTTTAGATATAGAGGGCACCAAAGTATGTTTTAGATACCATGCATTGGAATATCAACTTGCACATGTGGGGGGACATTGTTAATGTTTTCCTAGTTGAGAACAGATCTAGTTAAAGAAAAGGAAAAGTCTCTGAGTCATGTTAATTACAATAAAAAGGAAGAGTATGTGCATTCTAATAATGCAATATGAGATTTGCTATCATGCGTATAATTGTGGGTGTCATATGAAATTCACTTTCTTTAATTATGTGTATTCACTTTTCCTTAAAAATGAGAATTCGAATCTTCCCCATACAAATGTATGTATGCTTCCAAATCAATTAATGTAAAAATGGCCCTCTAGTTGGGTTTTGAAATATAGAGAAAGTCTTAACTGTGTATGTCAAGACATTGCTTTCAAATTAAACATTGTAATTTTTAAACATGTAAACATTTTTAGTTTCTTTATTTTTGGAAATGCTTATACTGAGGGATGAAATAATTCATTTGGCTAGACAGAAAGCATACTCCCATCCTTCACTACATTCTGTTTCGAAGAGCATCGGTTTATATTGCATGTACTTTCCATAGTGAAACTATTAATCTTGTGCTAACATGAATTCATATGTGTGCTGAGATGCCATTTCTGTAAGAGCTCATAGTTTTGTAGTTGTGCCATATGGAAAACATTGATTATGCATCACCAAGAATCAGCAGTAAAAACAAATGGTTAGACATGTTTTGGTCAAGATGAAAGCAACGTAAATCCTTAATTTGACACGAGATTTATGAGCACAAAGTAAACAGAAGTTGGGCCTTTTTTCAACAAACAATGCCAAATGTTTGTTAATATCTGTGTGATGAAACACATTTATCTTCTGGTTATTGACCTGTTCATATTTTCTTTTCATATATTGTCCTCTAGAGGAAGACACTTCTTCACTTTAAACTGACCGCTGGGGGGAATAAAAAAATAAACTGACCGCTGACAAAAGTATTAGGTGAGGGTTTCTCTGTGGACTAGGGTAGGTCAGTAATTAAATTTTCTTGAGTCAGTAGAGAAATTATAAAAAATAAAATCAAATGTTTTGAGTTTTTCATAAAGTTAAGCTCATTCTATTAAAAAAAACCTGCCTTTTTATTCTAAGATTATGTCCTATTTACTTATGTGGTTTTAAATTTCTCTGTTATGAAATGATGGGGACAATAGGAAGTACTTAGATTTTTGTTTTTTAAATGTGTATACTTATTTGGCAAAAGAAAAGTTGACTATATGTTGGTCCTCATTTAAAAAAACAAACCAGTAATCAATAAATTTCATAACTGGTATACATCAAACATCACACAGCTGTAGCAGCTGTGAAAATATTGAAATAAGTTTACAATTACTATTAAATAACTGTTTCCCTACATGCCTGCCTTCTACCCACTTTGGCCACTCAGTCTCCTTTCTTGGGACCCCAAACCTTCTCACAAGTACTTAAAGGTTAATGCCTGTCTCAGCTGGGGTCATCAGGATACTATTTGTTCATAGTTTACCAGTTGTTAAATATTTTAAATAGAACCCACGGTAAAATCCAAGTGCCTAGGAACCATTGGTATAAAAGGAGTATTGTTAACTGATTCCTTTAAGAAAAACAAAAAACACCTCTCAGCCATGGAATCCCTTAAGAACTGCATTCAAGACAATCTGGCAACTCCTAGTTTGATTAATATAAGGATGGGGTTGTTTTTCTTCCTTTGTAGAGCATGCAGTATAAAAATCTCCATAAACAGAAACAGGGCTTTATGCTTCCTAGGCATCAGTAGTTACAGGATGAGAAAGAGTGGGAAGACCTTAGAAGCTTCACAAGAGAGAGAGAATGATGGACCTCCTGCATCTCTTTTCTCAAAATTCTTCCTTCAGTAAAAGAGATGGGATCTGTGCAACTAGGAAGAAAAAATTCCGGTGACTGAAAAATCATGCCGCTTTGACAAACAGCAAGCTTTAAACCAAAAAGACAAGGACAAATCTCTAAAAAGACTTTAAACATTAAGCAAAGCGAGTCAGGGCCAAGTTCAGAGACTTCAGAGACAGCACCTCCCCATTGCTGCAATCAGGTGACCATAGCTGGTACTGCCCCTGCGCATTTAAGCTGCAGAAACACTTTAAAAAGAGTCAAGTAACCCTCTTTGGGGTCAGAATCGCCAAAATGGTTGATGCTCTTACATGAATGATATTGTCAAACTTTATTTCTCTGCACTTTGAAACAAAGTGAAGCTAGTTGTCTTGATTTTGCTTCTCTTATTTCTTGAAACTCTGCCAATATAGCTGCAGAAGAAAAGAGATGCACCAATAGTTCTCTATCATAAAAACACGTAAATGAAACATTGGATGCCACAGAGGTCAGAAAACACTGACGAGATGATCATATGATATGGTTTAAGGTTTTAATTTCATTATCTTCTGAGAGAGGTCTGGGATGGGGAGGGTTAATGGGCACACTGAAAAGAGCAGAGAAAATGCCACTGCAGGTGTTTGCTTTAATAGGGTGTTGATGGAAAGCCAAGGGCACGTAAGTAGGAAATGAGTGAAAGGGAGAAAGTGTTGAAGTGGTTAGTATAAAACACAGGTCTGTGACAATCTAAAGCTCTAATGCCTGGAATTGTTCTGGCTTTTCTTGTTTCAGAATGCTGGTTCGCTAACTTTTGTGTAAGCCCAATTACTTTCTTGTAAGGACAGGGCAATCAGTAGAAATGTCAGAAAAAGGGTTATTTAATCACACATAGGAAGCAACACATTCTTTAAATTCATTTCATAAATTTGGCAGGTAAAATGAGTTATTTCTCTAGGTTTTCTTTATCTGCTTTTTCCCCCCCTAAAGATTTTATTTATTTATTTGAGAGAGGGTGAGAGTGAGAGCGAGAACACAAGCAGGGGGAGTGGCAGGCAGAGGGAGAAGCAGACTCCCTGCTGAGCAAGGAGCCCTGACTTGGGACTCAATCCTGGGACCCTGGGATCATGAACTGAGCTGACGGCTTCACTGACTGAGCTACTCTGGTGTCCCTTTTTCATCTGCTTTTTAGGAAAAAACCTTATATATTAGGACATTTATAAAATATGCATATACAGTAGTATGGAGACTAATCTAATAATGAACTCCTATTTACCCAGCCTCAAAATTATCAACTCCCCCAACTTTCTGCTCCTCTCTCTCCCCAGATTATTTTGCAGAAATTCCAGATATTATATCACGTCGGTTGTTAATATTTCAATATACATCTCTAAATAATAAATACTCTTTTGAAATATATCTGTAACCCCATTGTCATGCCAAAAAGTGCTATATCATACAATAAATAAATAATTTCTTAATAACATATCCAGTTAATGTTTAAGAGTTTATTTCACTTTTATATGTGCTACCAAAGCGAGCACAAGTTTATCTCATTTTTAAAAAAATGGTTTGTATGGGGGCGCCTGGGTGGCTCAATGGGTTAAGCCTCTGCGTTTGGCTCAGGTCATGATCTCAGGGTCCTGGGATCAAGCCCTGCATCGGGCTCTCTGCTCAGCGGGGAGCCTGCTTCTCCTACCTCTCTCTCTGCCTGCTTCACTGCCTACTTGTGATCTCTGTCTGTCCAATAAATAAATAAAATCTTAAAAAAATGGTTTGTATGATAGAAATAATGGACCTCCCCCAAAACATCTCATCTATTGCAATTGGTTAGCGTGTCTTTCAACTGTAGGATTCCTCTTTCTGATTTATTTTCTTCTTGTCTTTTTTTTTTTTTTTCTTTTTTGGTGGTTGTTTTAGCAACTGGGCTGTTTGTATACAGGGTAGACTTTGTTGATTACATCCTTGAGGTGTTGTTTACATGTTGCTGTGATCTTCTGTCTTCCATAAATTGTTGCTTTTACGTTTATTACTTTTGTTGAGACTACTTCATAAATGTTATTGTTTATTTTCCCAAGGATGTACAAAATGTGTCTCCTTGTTTTTCATTTGTCTGTGCCATGTTCGCAGTCACTGAAGGCCTTTACCTAGATCTCCAGTGTGTTTGTTCCTTCTTATCAACCAATATTTGGCTACCCTGACATACAGGTCATTAAATCAAGGAAGAAACATTGCTTGACTCCATCCCTCTAGTTAGTTACCGTTTTCCAAATAACAAATTGGTTCCATAGCATCCTCTAAGAAAGAAAAGTGGTATTTTCAAATTACAGTTTTAGTATCATTGTAAACTCACAGATTAAATACATTTAATAATTCTGATCCACAGTGTTAACAATCCTTACTGAGAGTCAACAGCCCTTGGAGTTGGACTGAAATGTGGGCTCTCCCCTGGGTCTCTGGCCTGCTGGTCTACCGTATAGATTATTTTTGGATTTACCAGTCTCCATAATTGTATAAGCCAGTTCCTTAAAATAAATTCCACCCCTTTCACGTGCGCACATGCACACGCACACACACACACCCTATCAGTTCTGTTTAGCAGAACTCTGACTTACACAATTGTTCAACAAAATTTATGTTAATTCAGTGGAGTTTTTTTTGAGTTTCTACTCTGTTTAAGGCATTCCTTTAGGTGCTGAATGTACAACAGAGAAGAAAATAAGCAAAAAAAAATTGACCTCATGGATTTTAGATTTTACTGTTTTTATCAAATAGTTCTTCCCTTAAAATGCTTTGATTCATCACTTTTTTATTATTTTTGCTAGTTTTGTTCGGTATTTTAGGTCTACATATTAAACATATAATTATTGCAATACTCAATATGTGTTTAATTCACCCAGTTTATTTGCCTACTATTTCCACTGCACATCAAACCATTTTTCTGGAGTAGCTTTTCTTTTCCTGGGAGTACAATATTCTAGAAGTTCTATTATTTTTTATCTATTTATTTTTAGTTTTTATTTTTTAATTTTTAAAAAGTTTTTATTTAAATTTTGCTTAGTTAATATTTAGTGTAATATTGGTTTCAGGAGTGGAATTTAGTTATTCATCACTTACCTATGATACCCAGTGCTCATCATAACATGTTAGAAATTCTTTTTTTTTTTAAAGATATTTATTTATCAGATGGAGATCACAAGCAGGCAGAGAGAGAGAGAGGGAAGCAGGCTCCCCGCCGGGCAGAGAGCCCAACGTGGGGCTTGATCCCAGGACCCTGGGATCATGACCTGAGCCGAAAGCAGAGGCCTTAACCCACTGAGCCACCCAGGCGCCCCTAGAAATTCTTTTAGTAAGGATCTGTGGGTAGTAAATTATTTGGCCTGTATTTAATCTGAAAATATTTTATCCTCATTCTCTAAAGTTTTGCTATGTGAATAACTTTGGGTTTAGAATTTTCTTCTTTCAAAATATTTAAGTTACATTTGTACTGGATTTCAAGTATTAAAAAGTGGTCAATTATCTGTCTTTACTCTGACTATCTTCAAGACCTCTTTGTCTTAATGTTGCACTATGAATTATCTAACTGTATACTTAGATTTAGATTTCTACCTCTTAGGCATAATTTCTGCATCATGAACCTGAAGTTTCATGACTTTCTTTTAGCTTGGAAAATTATCAGCTTTAGTGTTTGGAATATTGCTTCCTCCACCTCTTCCTCTCTTTTCCTCCTAGAACTCTGATTAGACATATCCTACACTTCTCTCCTTTATCTTCTGAGTATCCTAAAGCATCTTTCATATGTTGCATCTCTTTACCTCCCCATTTTATATTCTGCAGACTTTTAGTGGCCCAAATGGCCCAAAGCTCAAGCCTTTTCAAATAAGACAAGTTGCAAGACACCACTAGAAAATGGTGGACTTGTGGTTACAAAATTTTAGGGGAAGAATTCCTTCCTTCCTCCTGCTTCCAAGTTTGCATCCTGTCCTTTTTTGTGAGGTGGGTTTATTCCTAGCTCAGCCTATGTCTATTTTCTGTAACTATTTCTGTATCTGTTCTTTGTGTGTGTGTGTGTGTGTGTTTATGTGATATCCTGTTAGATTTACAAACGTAGCTAGGCTCTGCCTTTTTTCTGCTGTCCAAAAGTCCTAATTGAGGTTTGACAAAAAGATCCAAGTGTTAGACCCCAGTGAAGCAACATGTCTGTCTCCTCAGAAACTTACATTCTATATAGGAAACCACTCCACTGGAGAATTCAGAGTCAGTAACAAATTTTAAATAAGTAAATCTCTTGATTCTACTGTCTTAATAAATTATGCATAATATAAAACTTTCACAGCTATTAAATTAAATAGCATGAAGTAAACCATACAGATAAGTATCTTACTTCCCCAGTGGATCATCGTCAAAGCCCATTTAGATGTGTACATTTTGCTTTACAAAATGGAACTTCAAAAACAATTTTTAAGCAAAGGGAATGCCATGATTAAATAGGGATTTCAATGAGGAAAGGAGGTGTTTGGATTAGAGCAGCAGTTCTCAGCTTTGGTTGCCTAATAGGAATATATTGATAGCTCTAATACAGTTTTGATACCTCAGATATTTAATTTAACTGACCTGGGTTGGGGTCTGGGCATCACAATTGTTTTCTAAAACTCCCCCCAGGTAATGCTATTTTCAAGCCAGTGTTCAGAATTATAGAGCTAAAGCAATATAAATGGAGAGAAGGATTTAAACTTGAGAGATAATTTTTTTTTTTT